>NBNE01001176.1:0-13995 GCA_002215365.1 Phytophthora megakarya | reverse complement strand
TTCACTGCACATAGCAGTCGCTGGAGCTCCGCAGCTGTAGTAGGCATAGGAAGCTTCGTCAACCCCTCAATCCGCGACGAGCAATGGGACACGCCAGCAGCACTAACCACCTTTCCACACCATTTTGCCGAAGTGAGGAAAAATCTGCATTTTTCTGGGTGGAGCTTCAAACCGTATTCTGCACACGCTGCAAGAACCTTCTCCAGTGTATCGAGTAGCTCATCGATGGTTGTCGCGTACCCGAGAATGTCATCTAGCCACGTTAACAAGCCATGATACAGTAGAGTCTGGAATATATCCTCCACCACACTCTGACAGTATCCTAATGCGTCCGTGCCACCCATGAGAACCCGAGTTGGCGTCACCATGCCGCGATGCGACATGATCGTAAAAAGCTCTCTGGAGTCTACGTGTAGTAGCAGCTGCCAATACCATCGAAACCAATCCAGCGTGAAATACACCTTCGAACCATCTAGCAGTCCAAGCGTAACTTCCAGGTGCGGCATCGGCCAAGTGTACGGGTCCGTGATCGCGTTCACCGCCCTCGTATCCACTGTCATGCGGTAGTCTCCCGGCAGAGCCTTCGGCACAATCCGAGGCGGGGATGCGTACCGGCTACTGTTATTCCTGTACACGAGTCCAGCCGTTAGTAGCTCATCAATGTGCCGCTCGAGAAACTGCATGTGCTCCGGAGGGTATCGGCGAGACCGACACTTCACCGGTGCCGAGCCTTTGCGTACCTGCACCCGGAGAGGTGCAACTCGAACTGGAGGATCCCGTCAAAACGAAAGGCGGAACACGTCATGATATCCTTCGAGTAGATGTTGCAGCCGCATGAGTTGTTCCCCGTAACGATCTTCTCGCTCGGCTTCAACGACTTTTGCGGCTAATGCTCCGCGTACATCATCATCTGGGGGTGGCATCAGCAACTCCGGCGTCGCTGTCAGCATCTTGTCGTCATCTTCTCACTCGCCATGTAACCCGGCTGCTTACTTGACAAAGGCGACTGACACCAGAAGTTTCCGGGCCTGTTTCCATCTTTTCTAGATCAAATTCTTTCTGCTGCTCGCGTGCTTCTGCTAACAGCGCGTCTACCGAATAGCCTAGGCGTCGCATCACGAAACGATAGAGAATGAGCGACGACGTCTCCCTTTCTCCTTCATGCACCCAGGCTCTTAATTGGCGCAGCATCAAAGGCCCAGCCACTGTTGTGAGCTGCACCTTGTCGAAAATTATATGCCAGGCAGTTCGAATCGGCTTACTCCCAAACGGTCGCAGCACATGAGGGTCTCCTTTATTCAGCCTCAATTGAACCCCACTTCGCTTTAATTCTCGGACCAGCCCCCGACTAACCACGGTAGTGTCTGCTCCAGTGTCCAGCAAAACCTCTTCCACGGTCACGGTTTCTTCGATCACGGCCGCCGCACACGCTGATGCTTGTTCCATGCCTCCTAGTGCATTGATACTGCTGATTGCCGCCGCTCGCTTCCGTTCTCGCCACTCATGATTTAGCTTTTCCGCATCCCCTGGGGCAACACTGGGACAATCCTTGACGCGATGCTCTATGCTGGAGCATTTGAAGCACAGTCGGGATTGTGCTGGCAATTTCTTCGTACTGGGGCCGCTAGATTCCGCCATCGGCGGCTTACTTCCCGGCGACTGACCTGGTACACCGCTATTCCGAGTTGCCCCTGCTCCCTTCTGGCTTGGTCCGCCGGTTCCAGTCCCTCGTTTGTTTTGCACTGCGAGAGTCGGTTCCCATTGAATATATTCCTTGCAGCTGGCTCGCAACCATACGGTAAATGCGACAACATCTTTCTGCAAGGGCTTGTTCGATGTCCTTCTTCACAACGGACTTGAACTGTTCAGGAGCCAACGCATCAATGAGATAGCGCACTACCTTTTTCGGCTCCGACTTGATCATCCATTCCATGTTCTCCTTTTCAAGACGTTGATACCGCTGATGCACCAGCTTCGAGACCCGCGAGTTCGCGTCTGTCTGCTTCGTGTCCTTCTTCAGACTGCTGGCCAGGATAGTCTTCACCTTCTCGAAGTCCATGTCACCTTCAACATGTCCCTCCCAAAAGAAATGGATCCATTCCGCTTCAGTTATCTCTGAGACAGGCTTGCGAATGTCAAACATGGCAATGAGGCTTCGCGACTCATCTTTGATACAGGCACCAACGGGCATGCGTAAGGGCTTAAAGAATGCCGTCTCAAGGGCACTCAGCTGACGCCAGTAAGCCTCGTATTCCTTCATGAACTTCTGCTTCTCGGACGCTGTCGAGCCATGAAACATGGGGGCCTTCGGTAACGTAGGCATCATCTGCACGCGCCGAGCCTTCTCTCCTTCTTCGACTAGGACTTCAGGCTGAACTTCTCCGCCTGATTCCGCCTCCATGTCCCAATCTTCCATGTCGTGCCGAGGGAAGGCGAACGGTCCCCCCAGATCCGAGGGATCTCGCGATCGGCGACGAGTACTTGGCGTAGTTCCGATAGTTGATGGCGCCGCGTCCACCGCCGTTCGTGGGGTTACCGACGGCATAGTGTCGTCCTCCATGTGGCCAAACTCGTCCGTCCTGG
This sequence comes from Phytophthora megakarya, assembly GCA_002215365.1. NCBI lineage: Eukaryota > Oomycota > Peronosporomycetes > Peronosporales > Peronosporaceae > Phytophthora > Phytophthora megakarya. The sequence continues at coordinate 11,412 of NBNE01001176.1, read as the reverse complement.
TATCCATCCCCTGCTCGTCGACGAAACTTGCACAGCGACCGTTGAGTGACTGACTCTTTCTCTAGTGCAAGGCACTAAAACTAGTTTTGATCTACACCCCGGGCTTGCACAGCCCGAAACTTCGTCTTGCGCAGTTCGAAGTAGATTGCAAAGTGAGAGACATATATTGGGGGCTTAGCAGCTAGCTACGATGTCTCTCATTCCTTCCAACGCCTCCTAGTGCGTGCCTTTGGCACGTCTGCCCTCCCGGATGTCGCCCAGCCTGCTGTAGCTTGTTGTAGCTCCTGTTGCTGGAAAGTCTGCTCTCCTGGATGTCGCCTAGCCTGCTGTAGCTTCTTGTTATCATGCATGGAGGCGTGTCACGCCTCCCAGTGGGTGCCCCTTGCACCTGTAGCCTGTCTTCGCTGTCTTCACTGATTCTGGATCCTAGATGCCTTCCACGTTGAAGTGGTGTCTTCAATGTAAAGTGAGACTAGACAGATGACTCACCCATCTGCTCTGTCCTTCTGGCTGCAACCAGAACATATGCGTCGTTGGCGGACGTGTAGCCGAATTTGCTTCTGTACTTTTGACGTATCCCAGCCAGGGAAGCAGACTATCCTCTTTCATCGAAATGCCACGCTGACGAAATCGAGTGAGGACTTTGGCTGGCGAGTCTCTTATCAACAAGGATATCGCTAGGGTTGCTGTGATTGCTGGTTTGTGGACGAACTTCTTAACCCCCTTAAGTAGGTATCCCCTCTCTTCATTGTTCATGACATCATTGTCCATGTCGCTACCGGTGCCTCTCAGGACGCGTGTCGTGGGTGCAGACTTCTCGCCATAGTAAGTTGAGCATACAGTAGCTAATTGTGGAATATCAACCCCAGCTGCGTTTTCCTCCAATTGTGCACCCACATAGCTGATCAGTAGGGTTACTGCGGTCCACCAAACGATGAATTTCGGCCACGGTATTCTTCTTGGTGATGACATTGACTTTGGATTTTCGAATACCGCGGTTACTAGGTTGTTGGAGAATTGGAATGCGCGCTGCGTTGAAAACTGAAAAGTGACATTTTGTATCCTTAGATTCTAGGTTGTACTGTACATATATATTTTTGTACCTATGATAAACGTTTATTATACATATAGTATGGACACAAAGGCGTCTCTCCATAGATAAGGATTATTATTAGCTGGTAATTTTATGCTTACAGTGAAGATTGCGGCGTACTCATGCTCCCGAGAACGCGTCCAAATCACACAACCCACCCATAATATCACACAAAAAGCAAATTGTGTGACGGGAGATGAATGCGTAAGAGAGAGAAACAAGTAAGTTGGAGATCTGTTGCGATTTTGCCTTAAGCTGAACAAGTTGAATCATTTGTATTTGACTTATTGGCTAACCTATTGCTTTACCTGACCGTACTTCCAGACCCTCCTAGACCATTCCACAAAGGCGGTCGCGACAGCGCGAGATAATGTGAATCCCAATCCAAGTTTACTCGCGCGTGAATCCGACTTGAACTCGCGCGAGATAATACGAATCAGAACTGAATTCAAGTTAAATCGCGACATAATAGAAACCACTTGAATTGAAGTTAATCTGCACTGGCTAATACAAATTTACTGAAGCTGAGCAATCTATCTGACTCAACATGAATCTAGAACTATTTTAACGGTAAAATCCAGCAAAGACACAATACCGGCACGTTTGTAGAAGCACTATGTATTCATTAGAGATGTCGTTTCAATTGTATTAACAGCTATCGGTCTGCGGACCTTTCGTTTTTTCGTCAACTTTAGCAACAAGGTGATAGAAGCACATTAGGTAGATATACTTGTTGTCTTCTCCAAATACCCGTTCGAACGCGTTGAACTGAGCATCTTCAGCATCGTCCATCACAGTGCTAACAAGTAAAGCATTTCCCGTCATGCGTGGGATACATTGCGTAATGCTCGTAGGTACTCTAGATATTGATATAGGGTCACCAAAAGAAATAGGGCCACCAAATGAAAGCTTCTGCACCGATCTGAAATTCCACAGACAATCACCGAATAATCGACTTGATTGAGATTGAACGTAGCATCTAAATGTAGAATAAAAGCATTGATGGGTCGATCTAATCGCCTCAGTAACCATTTTGTCGATAGACCAACAACAAATGGATTTTTCGTCCGAGCCATTTCCTACAAGCCTTTTACCGAATTCATCCAGTGCCCATCCAAATGTAAATACAGTTGTCTCGTTTTCGTGGCCCGAGTACTCGAGCTTGTGTACAAACTCGGTGATGTCCTTATGATTGACGTGATTCAATAGTTTTATTTTCTTGCAGTGATACCTTTGGAAGACTAGGGAGTGAATCCATGTCCACTCCAAACTTGCGGGGCATTGAGTTCCTAATCCGGGAAGGCTTAATACCCTGTGCTGTCATCTCACGAATATATGTCTTGTGGGTTTCCATCCGAGGAGTGTTTCGATCGTCATTGACAGCGCTACAATGGGTTCCACTTTCATGAATAGTCATTTCCTTTGTTATCGAGCACTCTAGTCTCCGTCCTCACCACTGGCATTTTCCATGAGAATGCATGAGCTTGCATGACGGTGATGTGCAATTCATAAGACGGTAAAACATAGTGTACATGTATCTTGTACACGGGACAACATTACACTTGGTAACACGATACGCTTTAAACGTTTCTAGGAATGCCACGGCGACGTCGAGTGGAGCATTTCCCACAACGACAAGCTACCGCAGATACATAGCACGTATTACACAGGGAAAACGGAAGTGTAGATGAGGTCGGGTGTGCTCTGGCCGTCTTGTTCGCGAATGAGCGAGGAATTGGCTCATTTCTAGCTTTTTGATTGGACAATATAGAGTACGATGGGCGCCTACGATTGGCTTATAACATCGATTTATGCACGTACGGCTAATTGGGTGGTTCCCATGTGTCCAGTGTGAACACCCAATCCGCTGTGTATAAATCTACTTGTGTATGTACCCACATGATATTTTATGTGCGATCAAACGTTTTGTGTGCAAACCCACGAATTGATGTGTTTATGATATTTTCTCTCATGCTCCCCAACAACTTGCGGTTAAGCAATCATGATCCGGTGGCATCCAACCTGACTAAACAATATCTAAGTAGCAACTAAACGTACTATTCCATTTCTAGGTTACATAACCTCAAGTCAGTTGTTGGAGTTATAATTGCATATGTATACTTTTGGCCATTCGACCTTGATACAGAGGTCTGTCCCCTATTTAGCGCACCTCCCAAATTCAAAATCTCATCCTTAGATATCCCCAGTACTTCAACTACTAACTAACTAACTAACTAACTAACTAACTAACTAACTAACTAACTAACTAACTAACTAACTGACTGACTGACTAACTAACTGTTGAGATTACACCGCCTATGCACGGTTCAATCACGGTTCGTAATTGCAGGACGGCTCACTCTGAAAATACTTCTGATTGGCTCCTTACACTTGGTTGGCTTGGAGGCAGACAACAAGAAGGACAGTACGAGTAGGACAAGGTTGTTTGTTTAACTTTAATCTACTCACTTCGGCATTGCCAACAACATAACAAGCACAACCTTAATAGGTTAACAACCGCAGCACGCTCTACGACAACACTCAAGCCATGACGACCAAACGCGCCGAAGTCCTCCTGGGTAGTGGGAACTATTTCCACTGAGAGTATTGACTCTCGCTCGAAAGGGGTTGCTCGCTCATGTTAAAGTCGTCAAGTTGGAGAGTGAAATCACCGAGGCATGGTTGTTGAACGACGCGAAGGCTTTGGCTATCATCGCTCAAGGTGTTGAGCCGCAGCACCAGACCAAGATCCGTTCCGCTGTGCGCGCCATGGAGGCTTGGAATACTCTGCGTGAGTATTAAAATCGCACCACGCTTCACAACTGTGTGGCTATGACCAGGCGTTTGCATGAGTTCAAGATGGAAGAGGTGACGCCCAAGACCGAGCACTTAGATGCGTTCGACGAGCTGGTAGTCGGTCTCCAGACGTTGGGAGAGCCGGTGGATGAGGCACGGCAGATGGTTGTACTGCTAAGTAGCCTGCCATCCGAGTACGAACTGATAGCGTCGATCGTGGAGAACACGAAGGATATCACGCTGATTGAGCTCAAGGAGAAGCTTCTGAAAGAACACGAACGTTTACAGAAGAAGGAAACCACGGAGAAGGCGTTCCGCGTAAATGGGAACCCTGGACGGTTCAAGGCAGGTTGCGGAAACAGTCGCAAGGGCAACCGCAACTGCCCGGTGAAGAACAGTGACGCAGTGTTTGCTGTGGGTGAGGAGCGCCTCACTGGATGGCTGATCGATAGCGGCGCAACATCGCACATGACACCGTTCCGTGAAGACCTGTTTGCTTTTGAAGGAATGGCCTCAGGCATCGAGGTAACGATTGCCGACGGTAAGAAGCTGCGAGTAGCTGGTAAAGGAACGGTGAAGCTGACTGGCGTGGACGGCAAGCGCATCAAGATGATGGAAGTGCTGTACATCCCAGGACTAGACAGAAGGTTGCTGTCGATGGGAAAGCTTGCGGAGCGCGGCCTGGCTGTGGAGTTCCAGCGTTCCTCGTGCACGATTTGGGAAGCCACCAGTGCTATCGCAACGGGAACGAAAATGGGCAAGGCGTATGTGCTCGAGTGTGAGCAGGAAGAAGTACGGTTTGTGGAATACACCGGGGTGGACAGTCAGTGGGAGCTTTGACACGCTCGCATGGGACACCCAAATGAAAACGCTAAGATCAAAACGCAGCGTTCCACGAACGATATGCCAGCCGTTGGTCGTGGTATCAAGACTTTATGCGGTGGATGCATGAAGGGGAAACACACTGGGGAGCCGTTCCCGTCACGGTCGGAATGGAAGACATCCCGGGTGTTGGAGTTAGTTCACACAGATGTAATGGGACCAACGGTTTCCAAGGGAAGTGTACGGTATGTCTTAACGTTTGTAGACGATTTTTCGCGGTTTGTGGTAGGGTACTTCCTCAAGAACAAGTGTGAGGTGACTGCCAAACTGGCTGAGTTCAAGGCGTTCTACGAAAATCAATGGGGAGAACACTTGAAGTGTCTCCGTTCGGATAACGGAACGGAGTATGTCAACAAGCGAATGGCGGCTATGTGTTCCAGGAACGGCATCATGCACCAACGTACCGTTCCATACAGCTTTCAACAGAACGGAGTGGCGGAACGCATGAACCGTACCATCATGGAGAAGGGTCGAAGCATGTTGTATTACAAGGGTATTCCTACTATGTTGTGGGCAGAAGCTGTGGGGGCTGCGGTGTATTTAACCCCCCCAACATTTACGGTTGTAGATTACAACATCGCTTTTCGCACTTTTCCTTAACATGTTGTTTTTAACAACATGTTAATGAAGGCTCATTTCGCAAGGTTTTTGTAGTTTTGCACGCGGGTAAGGTTTTCTGTACAAGAACGAGTGCAGAAAAAAGAGACTTTGCACAAGATCAGTCCGTTGAGGACACACACCATTGATTGCAGGGACCAGCGTCAGTGGTCCAAACCATTCATTTTGAAAAACGCGTGAAAAGAGGGAGAATGGCCCCGAGACGTGAGACCCGACGCGAGTCGGAAGCGTTCAAGGCACGGCTGGACGGGCTGGGACTAGACGCCCGCCAACGGGCGCTTTTCGAGCATCGCGCCTATATTGCTGGAGAGCGAGACACTGATACTGACATCGGAAGAAAGCCAGATGGACGCGTACCGAGACCTGCTGGAGAGCATCCGCGACCTCCCATGAGCAAGCCGCCAAGCAAGCCGCCAAGCAAGCCGCCCATGGTTAAGCTTGCTGCTTACACACAGAAGCAAGGAGATGGCTGCGCAGGGCGCCCAGAAGACAAACGCCCGCCCAGCTAATAAGCCGGTTGCATCCTCCTCCCTCAAGAAAGTGTCGAAGAAGGAGGCGGCTCGCATTGCGAAGGAAAACAAGATCGCGAAAGAGGCGCGAGCTACCGCTCGCGCCACAGCTGCCGACAACCGAAAGAAGCTGGAGAAGAGTCGCGAGCGATATCGGCTCGAGATGAACGAAGCTGTTTATGATGTGCCGTGCCGATACGGCTTACTGCTTGCGGTGCGTATGGTGCATGTGCACGTGTATTTGCTACTGGGTGTGTGTATCGTGCCAAAAGAAAAGTCTCGCGACCCCCACGTTGGGGTCGCGAGATTTTGTCTAAGTATTACATGTTGTATATTGCGTCTTTTTTACTAACAACCATGTTGTATATACTACTTGTCAGACTTGAGGTTTTCTGCGGAAAAGACCAGCACACGTACGAACTAGGAGGAGACTCGCCCACACGGTTTTCGGCTGACCCCTACGCTGGCCCCGCCGCTGTAGTGCGAAACCTCCATGAAGTACTGCCGCCCCCAGAGCCAGGTGTATACCACGCGGTGGTAACAGATCGCTTTTATACCTCGCTGCAGCTTTCCCCGCAGCGCTTGAGCCGCAACGTGTACAGCATTGGCACCATTCAGGCCAACCGGATGGGCTACCCCAAGGAGGTCTCCACCGAGCTCGCTACGCGCCCTCCGGACGTTCCCCGCGCGTCCGCGAAGATGGCGGTGCTGAAAAGCGCTCCACAGATTACAGCGCCGCTGTGGTGGGACCGCAAACCGGTCCAGTTCCTTTCGTGCGGCGGTAGCTGCGCCAGCCGCTTCATCTGCGCCGCCTGCAGCAAATGGCAGGAACGGTAAGTACTTATGCTAATGTCGCTCGCTCGGGAAACTAACTGTGTTGTGTATGGGCAGCGTTTACCTGTGCGACCGCGTGCGGCCGAACCATTACCCCGGAAACACGCTTACGTGTTTCCAAATCTGGCACTCCAAATGGAACAATGGGGCCGAGCGGCCGCGCCCGCTCGTAGGTCGCGACATCCAGATGCGCTGCCTCGGGCAGAAGAGACGCCGCACCAGCACCAGTGATGGAGAGGAAGCTGAAAACGAGCAGGAGAATGACGGCTCTGAGCAGGAGGAAGCCGGGGAGGAACAGGACGAAGCCAGGGGCGAACAGGAGGAAAGTAGACTGGCTATGATTTGAGTGTAGGTAAAGAATATACACTCTTTGCGTGTCAAATGTGTTTTGTTGCAAAGTATTGAGTGCATGTTTGGATTTTGTTCGCGATCCTTCACCAAAAAGTACAGTCCAAATAAAAAGGTCTATTGCTCATGACCGATATACAGCATGTTTTGTGGTCGGGCTTACAGCGACATCGTATTTGACAACATGCTTGGAAAAAGCAGTGCGGCAGTATTGCCTGTGTTCTTCAATCCGGTTCGGAATTTCAGAAAAGGACATCGTATATACGAGGGTCATACAAATTTCAAGTGTTGGCTGGTTTTAACATGATGATTTTAACACCATGTTTGCGCCTTTGCATAGCGGCAAAAACCGTCTGAGTGTTGAGGGGGGTTAATCAACCGTTCCACCAATGTTACTCATTCGGATGTGACTCCGTACGAACTGAGATTCAAGGTGAAGCCAAGATTGGAACACTTGCGCGTGTTTGGATCGCAAGGGTACGCTCACATCGACGATGTTAAGAGGACGAAGATCGAGGCCAAGAGTTTCCGGTGTCTGTTCCTCGGGTATGCGGAGAACGCTAAAGGCTACCGCGTGTATGACATGGAGGCGTCCAAAGTCAAGGTTTCTAGGTCAGTGAAGCTGGATGAGCGCGAAAGGGGGGGGAATATACGATTCGCCCTCCCCGCAGCTTCAGAGAACGGTCGTACATGTGACCAAGGATGGCGACGAAGCGACGGTTCCAGAAATGGAACGGCCACCTACTGTGGATGAACCGATGGAGACGGCTGAGGAACCGGTTGTAGATGTCGAGATGGACAACGTGGAACCTGATACCAACGTTGAAGAAGTACTGCGACTGCCGCCGTCTGAGTCAACTGGACTTGAACTGACACCGTTCCGTTTCCAGCCTGATGCATTTCAAGATCGACTGGTGTTTCATCCGGAGCCGGAACGGTCACGACGGGCTCGTGAGTCGGTGTTCCTACTTGAGAACGGCCTCGATGATGAACAAGAAGTGCTGTCGGATGGTAGTGACGGCCCGCCGTCTCCAAAGCGTGCCAGGATTGATGAGGACGGTCTCATCGCCGAGGCAGTTATGACGTACGTGGTTTACATCGTTGAAGTGCCGGATACACCGAATTCTTATGCAGAGGCAATGGCAGGCAGCGAGGCTTGTGAATGGAGAAAGACAATGGATAATTCACACATAAACTGAACGCTACATGGGAACTAGTCCCACTTAGAACGGACACGCGTTCCATCGGACGCCACTGGGGTTTTGCCAAGAAGCGTGATGATAACGACACGCGATTGGTTTCAAGGCGCGGTTGGTTGCAAAGGGATTCAAGCAGAAGTATGCCGTTGACGTTTTCGAGACGTACTCCCCAGTGGCGAACATGAATTCAATTCGGGTGATACTTGCGGTTTGTGTGGCATCGGACTACGTCATGAAGCAACTGGACGCGGGCACAGCGTTTCTGAACCGTGGCCTGTCGAATCTTGTCTACATGGACGTTCCTCATGGAGTGCCGAACGAGAACGGCATGGTATGCAAGCTGCTGAAAGCTATATATGGCTTGAAGCAAGCGGCAAGCGCTTGGAACTAGACCATTCACAGAGTGTTTCTGTGGGACGGCTTCAAGAGTTGTGGGGCAGATCAATGCGTTTATGTGAAGCGATCCAACATCGGTTACGTTTACGTCTGTTTGTATGTGGACGACATGATCATCGCTGCGAGGACAGTGGGAGAAATCCATGAGGTTAAGGAAGCCCTCAAGAATGCTTTTAAGATGAAGGAGTTGGGAACCGCGAAGTTCATCTTAGGAATGGAGATAGATCATGACAAGAATGATGGGACGCTCATGATCAAGCAGACATGGTACATTGACGACGTTGTGGAACGGTTCGGACAACTAAACTCTACGGACAATCCGTGCGCGTCGAATCTCAAGTTGTCGAAGCCACAGTCACCTGGAACGGATGATGAACGCGCTGAGACAATTCACATAGTGTTTCTGAAGAACTGCTTCAAGAGCTGTGAGGCAAACCAGTGAGTTTATGTGAAGCGATCCAACATCGGTCAAGTTTACGTCTGCTTGTATGTAAACGACATGATCATTGCTGCGAAGACAGTGGGAGCAATCCATGAGGTTAAGTAAGCACGGGATCGTGTACAAGAAACAAAAGAACGGCCTCAAGGTTGAAGCGTTCACGGATGCTGGCTGGGGAAGCAACATCGACGACAGATGATCAGTCTCTGGGATCATGGTGATGATTGGGAATGCTCCCGTGGTTTTCAAGTCGAAGTTCCAGAGAACGGTTGCGCTTAGCTCTGAATCTGAGTATATGGCGCTAAGCCTGTGCGTGCAAGAGGTACTCTGGTTGCGTGCGATGCTAAAGGACATGGGCATTGAGCAAAAGAAAGCGACGCAGATATGGGAAGACAACCAAGGGACGATCGCATTGGCGAAGAACGCTGGATTCAACTCAAGGACGAAGCATGTCGATATCAAGCACCACTTCACCCGCGAGAACGTGGAACGCGGAACGATCAAGGTGGACTACATTGATACGAAGCGCCAACTTGCCGACTTCTTGACGAAAGCACTTGGGACGAAGACGCTCAAGTATTTGAACAATGCAAGTGGCATCAAGATAAAGATCACCGCGCAGTGGGAGTGTTGGGATTACATCGTCTATGCACGGTTCGATCACGGTTCGTAACTGCAGGATGGTTCACTCTGGAAATACTTCTGATTGGCTCCATACACTTGGTTGGCTTGGAGGCAGACAACAAGAAGGACAGTACGAGTAGGACAAGCTTGTTTGTTTAACTTTAATCTATTCGAGTAGGGCAAGGTTGTTTGTTTAACTTTAATCTACTCACTTCGGCATTTGACATCACAAGCACAACCTCAATATTAACAGTACATCGGAAAATCATATCGTTGACCCTCCGAACTTATTGGACAACCTCTGTATTTACATGTAACCCAATAATTTACAAAACGATATGCACGAGTTTCAAACGTCGTTATCGCATTATAGTAAGTTTAAGCAGAGTCGCTACGACTTGTAGCTGACGAGCCATAAAATTAAAAGCGTCTGTGCTCGTTACCGAATGAGGTAAATTATCCTCAGATGTGCTGCTATCGCCCTTACATACTGCAAGTTCAGTCTGGAGTTGATCGTACAGTTGTACTGCATAATATCATATTATTAATATGCTGTGCATATGAGACCACTAGGCAGATGTTCATTTTGGAACTTGCTTTGAAGTGCTCAAGACATCGATCCGGCTGCTTAAGCATGATGCGTGTTTGCCAATATATTTTATTGATGTTTGTTATTCTCCTTGCAAGCACGGTGACAGCACAAGCTAACAAAGCCCAATTCATTCAAGCGAAAGTTACCCCTGCTCAGCATCCATATGACTCGCTCATGATACACCGAAATAACGGTTTTAGGAACGATCGCTAAGGACTGCTGACACGGACAGTGGTGCCGATAATGAGTATACTGTAGATGAAGAGAGAGGTGTTCAGGTCGCGGTTCTTTCCAAACTGAGTAATTGGGCGACGAATATGACATTAGAGAAGACTGCTAAAAATTTGAAGTTCCGCGCGTGGCTAAAAGCGAAGAAGACCCCAGCTCAAGTTTACACGGATCTAAAATTTACAGGAAAAGCACCAGCGGTGGTCAGAGCAGACAAAAACAATTACGAACTGTGGCTTGAGTACTCCAGTATTTTGGCGAAGACAGGGTGGTCGATATATGACTTGATAGTAGCACCATCGTAACTAACAGGACTTAGCTTATACTACAAGTAACAAGAAAAAACTATTTCTAGTTCATCGTATGTCTCAAAGAAAAATTAATAAAACCAAATTCACGGAAAATCACAAACTGTTTGTGATCACCCTGTCGTACGTTATGCTATCATTACAGTACATCCAGCCGGTAAATTCTTCACAAGCTTCTTCTACTACCGCAGTACTGAAGTAGTACAGCATTTTAATACAGTACGGCGATATTTAATCCGATAGTGCCCCAATAGTGTAGTCGGTAGTAATCCTAGAGTGCTGAAGTACTTCTGACAAGTCTTTAATGTTCCCTAGCAATCGGAGCAAAGGAGTACACAGATCAATGCTAGTCTCCAAACGTCCCACGCGGCCTTTCTCAAACAGAAACGTCAACGAGCTCTTACACGTCAAACGCTGAAGCAAAAGCCGTTGGTAGAGACAACTAGGTCCACCATCGCCATAAGCAGGTACATGTACAGCCACCCATGGAAAAATTGAGAGTATGCGAACGAGGCTTGTAGTAGTCGAGTGTTAGGAATGAAAGAA
>NBNE01001174.1:0-14011 GCA_002215365.1 Phytophthora megakarya | reverse complement strand
GCTTCGCACTTAGTAGATTTTAAGTTATTTTACTTACGAAATCATGGTGCATGTATTTTTGCGTGGCCTCCAACGGTCGCGTTGTCCGATCATCTCCTTAGTTATGAAATAAATACGAGAGAATATCTACGTTAAACGAACCGGTTCGTTATTCATTATACAGAAGTAGAAACATTTACTTAGTGCAACATAATAGATCCTCCGCTTTTTATCAAGTTTTGTTCTCGTAGGAGGGAATCTGCTTCCAAAAGTATAGTCTCGATATCTCCTGTTACCCGAGATATAGCTTCATCCCAAACCGCAATCGCCATTTTTACGTTGGTATAAGCTCGAGAATCTCTGTTGAATGGAATATGGCGTGATATGCTGTAGCGACTTTTGATCACTGTCGTCATGTTGGATTCATTATCCAGAGAACATGTTTTCTCTACGACAACTTGAATGTCACACCACTGTTTAATTCCAACACGCCCTGGAACATACTGCGGCTGTACCTCCATTCTAGAAATGAAAACAACTCGATCTGCCTCGACATATTTTCTCATCACTTTCCGAATATGAGTTGTCTGTAAGTCCGATCCCTGTAAGCCTGATGTTATTGCCGTATAGCTGATCATCATTGTGTCGGCTGTTTCTTGAGTATTTTGAGCGAAAAAATCAACTTGAGCATTGATATCTTTGACGCATTGGAGTTGTTGCATTCCAACTTGTCCTAGTGCCGCCCAAACTGCGTCCTCTGTTACCTTTTCACCAAAAGGAACTAGCTGTTGTACCATAACCTCCATGAAAACGTCGTTAATAGCGTGGCTGTTGACGTGTCGAATCTGTCCTGGGCAAGGAACAAATTCCATACCCTTCTCTTTAAATTGTTGATCTACATTCGTGTAAAGCTCATCAGAGCAACGTAGAAGTTCTCGGAGATCGTTCAGATCATCAGGCTTGTCATTTTCAAGCATTTTCTGTCGTTTAACACCAAGCATATCCTCCATCATCTGTACAAAGAGTCCAAGTCAGAAATCATCGAGATAACAACCGGGTTTCGACAAACCATACGTACTTCGATCCTCGTCCGGCGTTTGAGAATACGCTTAAGATTTTTGGCCTCCAGAACTTGTTGTTCTAGCATCATTCGCAGCTCTGTGTTATCCTTTTCGGCTTCTTGTCGCCGTTCAAGTTGTCGCTCTGCTACTTGTTGCCACAATTGAGTGGTTGACGCGTTTCGACTCCGTTTTCGTTGGTAGCTGTCACCTTGAACAGCCTTTGCTCGCAACGCTTTCGATTCTAGCAACTGTAACTGAGTCGTAAGTTCTTGAACAGTATCATGAAGCGTGTTGATCTGTTGCTTCATTGATACACGCGGTCTTCTCTTCGTAGTAGATTTGGGTGCTAAAATTTGACCACTGATGATTAAGGCCTTGAGCTCGGTACCAGTCATTCTACTGTCAAAGTTGTCGGCGAGATCCAAACCAACAGTTGATTCTTGTATATCGTCAGGGAGATTCGCGGCGTAGTTCGTCTCTTGGAGAAGTTCCAGAGCGGCTTGAAAGCCCACGTCCATTTCAATGTCTGCCTGGTCTGACTCCAGTTCAAAATCATGCGGCTCTAGCGAGTGCGAACGGTTGACCATGAGCTGGGAGGTTGTTGTGGGTACCGAAGCTTTATCGAGTGTGGGGAAATTGTTGGGCACGAAGAAGTCAGCTCTCGTGCTGAAACTACTGAAGGAGTTGCTTGCCATCAAGTCGTTCTATAAAAAAATGAGAACTAATTATCACTTCAGCGGGAGGGAGAGGAACTCATCACATCACTCTCTGACACAATGGTCGCAGTGCCTTTCCCCCAGTTCATGGTGTTAGCTATTATAGTTAGCTCGTCGCTGCAACAAAATCCAACCAACAAGCGGATTCAAATCGTATCACGTGCGGAATACAGATGATTCTGGATTCATCTGCCTCTTTGTTGGATTTTTCGCTGCACATGTTTTACTGATCTCACGGATCGGTCAGAGTGACACAAACAACCAAACGTGGCAACCCCACCATTATTTAGTTGTGCTTACACGAATACGTATTGTGACCATTTCCTACTTTATTTTTGGCTAGCTAAATCATCTGGCAAATATGGCGATCATTAAACGAGCAAGTCTTGGTTATTTTTTGCTTTTTCGATCGTTAGTTTTATGGATTTTAAGAGATGAGCACAACACAACACTACAATTTGGTACATGTACTGGTTTACGGAACAAAAAAAGTTTATGTAATCAGGCTATCAACTTAATTTATCGAGGACTACTCTCTCACAACAAGAAAATCTTGCTACATGTACTAAGACCAGTATTCATTTTTAGACTCATCATTTGTTGGCGAATGGTTTGCTGAAATTGTCAAATCAAACGCTAGAAGCGCGACGTTTGCTGCTGTATTTCAGACCATTGTTTCTCTGCTATCTGGCTCCTATTCGTACTGATATTCGTTGTACTGGTCATTCGTCTCACTACAAATAGTATGAACTGGGACGATCCATAAGTTATGGACCAAAAGAGCGTCCGCGGGATATGGACGAGTGATCCACAAATTAAAAATGAACGTGTAGTTTTAGCTTTCTAGCTTTTAAGCATTTGAACCTTTTGTTTTCCTCGAGTTGGGTGAGTCATTCTATCGTGTCACGATTTCCGACACAGAATAATATCTGAACCAAAAATACAGAAATGTGCATCCGAACATTGACCAAACTTTGAACAAAGAGAAGGTATATGTCCTTGGACGAGCTCACACACGGACATTTAAGACGATAGTTTGGTAGAATAGTCATCGTTTGTACGCATTTCATAATTGTTATAAACAAGCAGATAACAATATATATATATATTTACTAACAATAACCAGTTAGTGTCTCGATAAACTTAGTCATATATTCATGGAGTACCCAATTTCGATGTGTTGATTTATTACATCGTGCTACCTTGTCATTACCACATTTTGTTTCCGCAAGGGTAGGCTATAGCGATAAAACAGCTCTTTAGAACACGATTTTCATATATACATACATTGTTTGTATTGATGGCCACAAAATACATTAGGAGGCTAAGAAACGGAAAATGTTGCATCTCGCGTCTAACAGAACTGATTCAACGTCACTCGGAAATCGGGGTATCAGTTTGTCCCACGCACCGAAAACCATTTGAGTTCCCAGATCATCCTTGGTAGCCATTGTTGTTCCTTCCGCACTAAAATATATTTTCATCAGCGTGGTAGCATCGTCATCTGCATTTCCGGAATCGACTTCTCGCAAAACTATTTGCATCGTGGTTGTTCCGTTTATTCCTTGCCTTCCGCTCTCAAATCTTGGCTCCAAATTCATCCGACAAACAAAACTCGTGTGGTTTTCACTTTTAAAGCGACGAACGACTTTCAAGTTAGTAGAACCTACAAAATCATCGATTCCGGACATGACTGCGAAGAAACTGCTGCGTAACGTATCGTCATCTTCTTCCATAACGTTAGGATACACATTCACCGACGCGTTTGAAGACCCGAGACCACGCATATTATCCATTCCAAACTTACGAAGGCAATCCCAAACTGCGTTCTCCGTTTCATGGATCCCAAACGGAAGTAATCGTTTCAGAAGCAGTTCACAATAGACCCCATCGATGACATCAAGGTTCACGTCGAGCACGTAGCCACTATATGGCAGTACATCTACGCCCCTTGTGGTGAAGAAATCTTCCATAGGAGCCAATAGCTGATCAGTCTCGTGCAGAAGTAGTTGAAAGTCATGCTGACTGCCCGTTGGTGTATCTTTCAACAACTTTTTCACACCTTTCAAACCAAGTGCTGTCTCCATTGACTGTAGTGACATACCATGAATTAGTAAGAATAATAGCGAGCAATTCTACATTTTGAACGTACCTCGATCCTTGTGCGCCGCTTTAGAATACGCCGCAAGTTCTTCGCCTCAAGTATTTGGATTCGCACCATATCTCGTAACAAGATGTTTTCAGCTTCGGCTTTGCGGCGACGATCAAGCTGCGAAAATGCCACTCGTTGCCACAGCTTCTGCATGCTAGACGAAATTGTGCTTTTCGACTTGCGACGTTTTTCTCTCTTGAACTGGAGATCCTGAACACGAGCATCTAAAATAGAGGCCTTCGCACGCAGGGTTTTGATCTCCTCTTTTCGAGAACATCGGTACACGCTTGCACGGGGTTTCTTTTTGTACAACAACTCTTGGAATGCTGCATCTTCGTTGTTGGGTTCACGTATAGTTGTGTTGTCGCTGGGGCTATTGGGTGCGGTAGACCCGCATTTATTTTCGTTTCAAACATTTTCATATCCTCCAACAATTCTATAGGGCTGCATTCGTGGAGAAACCTGTCGATAGCCTCTTGTGAAGTGTCTAGACATGCTTCGCTGGCGAGTAACGAACCCATGGATACACTGTTCAACTGTGCAGCTGTGCTTTGATACTGAAAACACACAGAGGAGCCGTACGAAGTGGTCATTTTCATTGTGAAGTGAGATGAGCAATGACAAAGTGGCTAATAATCTTGAATAAGTGCGATGGTACATCTAGCTGTATTAAATTTAGGTGTTGTCGCATCATCAAGTCCCGCAATCGACGTAATCTTTCATAAGTAGTACTTCATCTACCATTCATATTTTACCTGTACTGTACATGTATATATTCGATTACGGGACCTGATGATGCGACAGTTTATGTCTAGGTACCCGACTGGAGGTACATCTACGAATCGTAGACTACGATTGCGAGACCTGATGATGGGACAATTTACATATGTCAATGTCATCTGGTAAGCAGTACAATCTTCAAAATTGCATACCGAATCGATATTACCGCCTTTGTCATATGTGATTTTGGTGAGAGGAAACTGTTTGTACAGTTAACAATTTAGTGAATCACCAAAGGGCGCCAGCGGCAGTTATATGGGGTCACCACTCAAGCTCTTGAGCCGCGCCATCTTGGGCTACGAATCGCCGTCACCCTATAACACATGTCGTGAGTTACATGTACCAGTGCAATACATGTAGAAAGTCCATGTATACGCGGGAAGAGACCTAGTATCATAATCATTCAGCATGCATGAATGCTCGATATACCTGCCATTTCGGCGTTGGTGGATTCGCTTTCAGCCGTCTCATGCAATTAGAAGGAGTTTGTGGGAAATGTTGAGATGCGAACCATTAATGTCGACGCATGTTCATGAGACTCATGAGATGGAGTTGAGTTCATGAACCATTAGACCTCAGAAACATAATCGGCCCACCTTGCAAGATAGGGACTATTTCTGCATATAAACCTCAATGTCCCCAACAAGATTCCATAAAAGGTTCTATTGCTACCAACAGAGTTCCCAACTCTAGGATCATCATGTTGGGTTCTTCACCAACGGGCAGCGAATCTATACTAAGTACGCATTCTATCCATCAAATTATTACTAAATACGTATTATATTCGTTAAGTACGAGCTGATTTCTCTACAAATGGCCTCCCTTCGCAGTCATTTTTGGATGTGTGACGAATGTTACGCGAAAGTAGAAAACACAGCAAAATCACTGCCGATCTGTCCGGTCTTAAATATCCTTGCTTCCTACATCAACACCAGCAAAATTGTGAAATTGATACATAATTCTTGCATTTGGAATGATAGTGATCTAACCAATTTTTCTTTTCAATGTGTTATGTCTGTCTTCTATTGTACGTCTTACCTTTTGCTAAATAAGTTCCGAGTACTTAGAATGAATAAGCCAAAACGGATGTACGGGATACCTTCCGGCGAAACGCTCGGTACAGGTATTCCCCGAACCATACACTCAAAGCATAACTAAGTCAGTGGCCCGCAGCTATTTGTGTCTTCTTGACGTGGTGTCGCTGTTGATTACGGACAAGACCTGAAACGTTTTCGCCAAAGAACTCGTTGATAACTTTGCCCACGACTGTATAATGCGCCTTTGTCTGCATTGGATCAAACAGCACCAACTTGTTGACTTCAAAATTAAAAACAGCACCTCCCCAGTGTGAATCCAGATAGATCGAAAGTAGGACAAATTTGTTTCCTCGAGGACGTCGATTCGTTCAGGTCACGATTGATGTCGTTGTCTGCCATGCGTGCAAACAATGGGGTAACTCCACATTCCACGGTCAGTAATTTCACTGAGTTCAGGGTCAATCATGTAGTTTATTGAAGCATGAGTCATCAAGCCAAACCGAACGTCGCAAAGGGGTCATTCCATGAATAGAGATGCTCCCAACGCGAGTAGACACATATGTCTTCTGATTCAACATTTCTAACCGCTTCAAATAGGCGTTCGTATCAGCCTTGATGCAGTTGTTGAAAGGTGTTGGTGATACCACGCGCAGAAACTTTCGATAGTTCTAGCCAGGAGGCCAAATCGCTGATTGCATCCATTTTTGGTATTTTCTCTTGCCATTTGTGCATGGTAATGAGATCATTTTCTGTGTAGGTACCTAGTTTCGTGATCGTAATTTTCTTTTTTACCATCGTCATGCTCGCTTGGCAATGGCTTCCGATACGCTTTTATCCCGGCAAGGCACTTGGTCTAATAATGTTTTGGGAACACAATTGTCACTTGACGATGCACCTTCTGTTTTCGTGCAAATCCCTCAATAGTAGTCGAATACCATTTTGGGGCGTCCACATATGTAGCACCGTAGTGCATCGACAACATTGTAGCTGTGTCTTCCGTACGAGACTCAAGTCTTTTACTGGGACGAGTGTACCTTGAGCAAGTCCATCTGCCTCATGCACCGACGCTTCTATTCGAAGCCGTTCTGCTTCTCGCTGTTGCTTCGTCCGTATCGTGGCCCTACCTTTGCTCTTGATACTCTGGATGATCTTGAATAGGCGCTCACACTCTTCAGAAGATGAAATTGATTGAATGTCGTATCGAACGCTCTTGCTATCTCACTTTCGAATTTTTAGGTGACCTGTAGAGTCCTTCACCAAGACTTTTGTGGTTTTTGTCAACAGATTGGGGACTTTCATTATTTGGTTCGGGACATTCGCCCACTGGTTGGGGACATTTGCCAATTGGTTGGGGACCATACTCAACTGGTTTGTGACTCTTGTTACCGATATGTGCTTTGTAGAAGTATCGCTTTCCCCCCTGAGGATAAAACCTCCTGGCTTCGACGAATTGTTCTCTCAGTATCGGCAATAACCCGAGCGCCATCCAGTACAAGAGCTTCCAACGGCCTTTCTTCTTCCTTTTCCACTGCATTCTTCTTGCTGGACTCTGTCGCATCGCTATTGCCCTCGTCGTTGGCGTCGATCAGTGGCTCAGCTTTACTTTTAAAAGTGGCAGGGAGACTTGAATCATCCGAATCGAGACTATTTGCACCGCTTGTAACCGTGTCAATCCTGTTGCACCCATGTGCTCCATCCACGACACTGTTGTTTCCATGTTCCAGTGGTTCAAACAAGGGCAGGGGCACCTTGACTAGCGTATTCTTCAAAATTACGCTGCGCTTTCACCAGACCCAGGAAAGAAATGGTTCCTTGAGAACTCATAGCCTCGACGACGCGCCCGGCTACGTCCACCCAGCTCTCCACATCGTAGACCCATTTGAGACTGCATACCACACAGATTTCATATGGGACGCTTGTACTCGAAAGGAGGAACAGGAAATGTCGTCCTCTGATTCATCCTCATCGGGGCGGATGGCCTCTGACTGCAATAACCACTGTGGATGGATGTAGTTAATCGGGCTCAACGTTTACTTCTTCAACTTGAACGAACTAATATGATGTGCCGACAGGGTAGTAACATCATCCGCATAAAAAACAGGAACAATTGTAATTCTACAGAAATTATCAACACAAACATTCTCGTTACTCCACAGACCTCAGCCTGTACGTAAAATAACTTACCTTTGTGTTTACCACGTATTCTTTGTGTGTTGAACTAGACCGTATCATCTTGCAACCATCGACCTCCATAGTACAGTGATGCGCCTTTGAAGAGTTCATACTCTGGGCGGACGAGGTTGGACGAATGAGAGCTTCCAAACAACGCAAGTCTCAGCAAAATATCGTTTGCTCCTTGGTAGTGTCGAGATCCTAAAACATGAAACTAAGATGCATACTCCGGTTCAGCGGTTGACTGGAAGAAGATGAGCGTCTCGACACTCTCATCCAATCCATTTCTGGGCGAAGGATTTTCTTTAGGTCCCTGTGTCAGAGAGGCATCTGCGAAAATCGCGTTGAGGCAGGCCTTGATACCACTGGCGCCCGGCCACCGACTAACGAACGGGGTCCTCCGATGATCCGTGATATGGCTACCTTATGTACCCGACTGCAGGCGGGTTTCGCTCTCCTGAGTGACTTGTGATATGTCTTCCGGTGAAATAGGAACGCTGGGGTTGGAGATAGGATAGAACTTCTTCACGCTACCTCGGGTCGGTTGAACTCGATCGCGGGCGTGTCCTTGTGCCACGGTCAGGTTGCCTAGTTGTCGACCGAGATCGTTCGGGGGTCCGATGTCGGGGACCAGCTCCTTCCTTTGCGTCTGCTTGTCGGTCCCTGTAGCGGGGAACTTGTTAGGTAAGTAACTAATGCCTTCCGACCAGTAGAAAACGCTTAAGGACAAGACACTTGGTAGGGGAAAGCTGGCCAATATATATTCCAGACTTTACTGCCACGCTAGATCCTAAGTCCTTACCGTTTGCGCGCATGCGTGGCCCATGAAATCCCCGATTCCATGCGTATGTAGGCACTTGTGTAGCTTAGAGCAAATTCGAGTCTGTTTTCGTTTATCCCTATATCCACTAATCCCATCCTCAGCCGTTAGCTTACGATCACCTGACGCCTGGATACCTACCTGATAAAAGGATCTGCTGATCGCAATCTCGATCGATCCTCTCGATCGCGATACTGAACAGCGATCTCGAACCATCGCCTCGATTGTAATCGGACGGCAACCACGACCGTCATCGCACCGCAATCCTCATGATCGCCGTTCCCCTCCGACCTACGGCTGCTGCCGCATGACAATCCTGGGTCACTTCTCTTCCTCGATTCTCGATCGCTATCGTGCCTTGACCATGGATCTTCGTTCGCCCACGACCCCGTGATCGTCAACAAATCTTGTTCCTTGGTCGCCGTTCTCCCGTGATCCCTGTTCGCCGCCCTTACACGGTCCCGGATCACCTGTCATCGGCAGTCCTTGTCCACCATCCTCCTTTGACCCTGGATATCTCGGACCGGAGCAAGGTGTGGGTACATCGCCATCCATAACTTCAGGGGTCTATTTTGGGTCATCCGAAATCAATGTCACTCACCGGTGTTGTCGCGGACTGAATCCTGGGCAGGTGACCCGATGGCCCAATCTGAGTGGGATTTCAGTCGCATGGTCCGTCTCTATCTCGTGATCTGGCAGCCGAGGTTGCTATCCTCGCGAGATCTTATTCGCACTTCACCACATCCCCCAAGCTAGTTCAAGTCTACAAGTGACACATCACAGTCAAGGATCAATCTATTCGCGAATATTCATCTGACGCACCAGTTGTTGATGTTGTTTCCTAAATGTGCAACGTGTCCGCGTTCATTTATTGCCCACTGTTTTTGGCAAGAATCCTAATTCTTGATAACATACACCAGAGAGGGGGTGCTTGGCTTTCAGAAGTTGGTCTTGATCATCATATCCATCCAGGAAATAATACGTTTACCGTAAACCCTTGTCATACCCCTTTTTATCCTGTGACTTAACCATCATATCCACGGTATCTTCAACGCGATCCACGTGTACTGCATCACGTCCTACGTAAATAGCCATTGACATTTCCGTCCGCAAGTACTTCTTAGGCGGAAGAGACAAATGAGTAGCCGAGCCAGTGTAACCCCCTTTTGCAGCAAACTGATTTTCCCAAAGTCTTTACCGATCATGATTGCGCGAATCCGGTCCCAGAATGGATGGTTTGCTTTGCAAGCGTCGATAGCATCCTTCATACATCCATGGCTCTCGTTCTTCACCAAGGCATGTAGCACGAATTGGCCCTACAATAGTGTCAATGGAAAAGTACAGTGCATAGCACAAATTGGATTAGAAGTGGTAAAATAACTACGACAGAGCACGAACTAGTCACCAACTTATGCCCAACAGTTGAGCAACGGTTGCCCATCTGAACGAATGAGACACGAACCGAAATCCAACTGAGGTGACTAGTCACCAATTAGTCACCAACCGAGGTTCTACTTACATGACCGAACACGTCATCAATCATGAAGCTGAAGTGCTTGTACTTTGAAGCCTTCGTCCCATGAGTGGAGTGGAGCATTACCACTTCCAGGAAGGCCTAAAAATTTCCGCATTTGTCGGTTTTGCCACACGATGGTCTGTGTCTGCTTGGAGTCTTCGACAAAACCAGTAGCGGAATTGTCTCGAATGACGAAAAACTCACGAAAGACATCCTCCAAGTGATCATCGATGATACAAGAACCTCGACGCTTGTTCTTATAACGCTGTACCAAAGTTGTGTTTATCACAAAGCGTGACCTGTTTGTCTGACAAATCACAACATCACTAATTAGAGACGCCATAATAAAACCTTTTCATATCACTCGCGTTTACCTGACGTCTCTTGTAGATATTCCAGAATCTTTTTGGCTTCCCTCCTGTCTTGGTAAGCTCGTCGACAAAGTCAAGAAGATCAGGGTCTATAATTTTCCGGTTGTCCGGGTAGCATTCATACACGCTCTTCTTCAAGTAGTGATTGTGTGTCCGCTTGTGTTGTGTAACACACACACGAAAGGCTCCAGCCTCAGAACAAAACGAAACTGTTGCGCAGGGCACTACTGCACACCCCAGCACTGCGCTTTTGATATCCGGTTCTCACTCCTTTCCCCCTGTAGCTCTTCTCCTAGCCATGGGTTCACACAAACTTCTTGAAGTTGTTCCCAAAAGACTCCGAGATCAGCCCCTTTTATTCCACGACTTCTTGCGTTTAATCACTCGATTGCGAGCTGTAGGTTTAACCGACGTACGAACACAATACAACGGGGCATCTGCTTTTGATATGTCTTGAAACTGGTGAAACCTCGTCCCAATTGTCTCCCATGTATCAAAACGAGATACAAGTCCTCTCGCCGTCAGAAGTATCCAGCTCGACCACCGACTTGCTCCGAGGTGCTGGAAGATCGCTTGCCGCTGCTTGATATACTACGTATTCCACTCTTTGCAGGGTTCAACGTTAGCAGGACAGGAAAGTTAGCGCCGTTAAACAACGTTCAACAGCAGCGGGTGTATGTGGGACATGGTTTGCGCGATAGTCTCTAAAATGAACGGCCCACAGGCCGCGCGCAAAATCGAGCTGATTTTTTAAAAAATGTCAGAAGTGTGAAGTGTTGTTTTACTGTTGCGTAAATTACAAAAGTGTCCTGTCGCTGCATTTTTACCGGACCCCGGCTATAAAATCTCGTTGGGGACGCGACACACCTAGTCTATCGACCTCTGTTGAGATACCCTGTCATTGAATATCATGCAAAGCAAAACACTAGATGATTTAGTACTCAATACTCATCATAATCTCGTCACTATCGTAGTCGTCTACCATCTCGAAACGCAGCTGCCGACGCCTCGTTGCGTGTCTGTTTACTTCGAGACGTCTCTCTCGTCTCTCAGCATCAATCATCACAAGTCGACTGATGTCGTCTCTGTAGTCTTCGCCATTACCAGCTCCAAGCAGATGATCTCCAATGTAAAAATTCGTCAGAGCAAGGCAAGCTCTAAAATAGGTTTCATACATCCTACTTGCCAGCAATACTTGCCCAAACACAGAGCCCATAAGGAACACAAACGACCGAAATAGTTGTCGACGACGACTCGATCGGAAGAAATCTTGCGGTTAACTTCCTCCCCGTTTGCCAACGGCGTCGGCGGTTTGCGCCGTGTTGGTATCAAAACTCGCATCTCTGGTGCCAAGCCTTTG
The DNA here is from genome assembly GCA_002215365.1 of Phytophthora megakarya. NCBI lineage: Eukaryota > Oomycota > Peronosporomycetes > Peronosporales > Peronosporaceae > Phytophthora > Phytophthora megakarya. The sequence goes on along the minus strand of NBNE01001174.1, from coordinate 2,047 downwards.
TTTGCAAAGATGATTCAAGACTCTGGATACTTGTCGTGTAACGGCCCGTCGTTCCGCATGCTATCGTCGGTGGATGAATTCGTGGAGACATATGAAAGTCCTTGTTCTTTCGAAAGTTGTGATAGCAGCGTCGGAGCCTTTGAAATGAGAAAAGTGGTTTATGGCTAGCCCTGTAGGAAGCCCAAATACCTCCGTTTTATAGTCATGAAGTTTGTGTTTTTTACTGTAGTAAGAAGAGCGCTCCTGCTGCGTGCCGCTGGGCATATTATCCATCTGGGAATTGACCTTCCAGAATCTCCTTTCACATTGTCTTGTTTCGTTCAGCGCGATCAACAAAGATCTTCTAATAGTAATGGGATACAATCGTCAAAAAGGATACGATCTTCTTCTTGAAAGTATGTGCCTTGATGTGAAAGGAACTCGCCATTGGGTTGACCTTTTTCAAAACAAGTACCAGTAATCGGACAGATATTGTTGTAAGATGCCATCACTGATAAAAACAAGAATGCATTAGCTATTTTACCTACAGCATTTACAGAATTAAAAATCTTGTAGGAAATTCATGACGTGAAGGTCATGTACGTCGACTTACAAATTGTTTAAGAATAAGTTGGTGGTGGCTCATTCAAATACATTCCTCAGTTTAAGTGTTATCGACAGCCTCACCTAATTTTGTTTGTACAGCAAATGCATTCCTTGTTTTCTTCAATGATGTCATCATACACGTATCATCATTAGGTCGAGTTGGGTAGAAGTACTGCGCTGTCAATGACCAAGAAAGTTACCCTGACCGTTACCAAACGAGCATACCTTATACATAAGGAAGTGACCGCTGTACCCGATAAATTAAAGGCACATATTCTCTCGATTTTGCCAGAGCTTTGCGTAGCTCCTGTCAAATATTACGCATATCCCATGAGTGTATTCAGGATACTAATGGAGGGGCTGCAGAGCCCTCTAAACCGCTTGCCAATAACCCAATAAAGGACTAAGCAGTACTCAAGTCTTTTAGCTGGTTTTAGGTACAACTTGGTCCTTCTTAACGCCTTTATTAAAGGTCTTAAAACACTTTTCAAGGTCATCGACGTACTGTTAGTAAGGGGATGTTTCATTTGAAAGCAGGGTGGACAGGGTAACTTTATCGGGCAATCATAGATCCATATTTCTGCCCAAGCTTCCATGAGATTTTTTGTCAGGGTGACCTTGGGCAACTTTGTAATCTAATCCCGGTTGGTTTGGATTGTTTCTGCCGTTGATAATTCGCCCAACTAGTGGGCCACAAGCTCCACTTCACATAGCTGTTGCCCGGGGGCGTGCCTTACGAGCTAATACGTGTCTTGCTTGGTGGTTCCGCCTCCATTGAAGTGCTGCTGAGAGTGAGTCCGTACCATTCTTCCTTGTAACACCGTTCGTCATCTATACTTGTAGAAGTATCTACAATGCAAAATATGTAACCGAAATTACGGCGCGACCATCCATGTGTAGTGTTCGTTGCATTCTCTGTGTTAGTTTTCGTCAATGGCTGCAGGTGCTCTTGGTGAGTGTATGTGTGGGGGGGGGTTGCTGCTGGGCAGTGGTTACAGTCACGGGTGTGCTTTCAAAGCAATGATGGCTCTGCGCGAGCTTTTCCTGCACCTTGCTATTGCTACTCCTCTTCATGAGTTGTGAACAGGGCTTTGTTGCTCCAAAACATGCGATGTGCTTGAGTCATTGGAGAGTGGTCGGCTAACCTCTTTACCACCAGATAGCTTACGTCAAAATTCCATATCACTAAACACTAGAAATGTGTCTGGATAGGCTCCACCTTCTTTGTTCATGGTTGCAAACAGATGGAGAGCGTTTTGAACCCGAAAGAGCGACGCGAAACAACCTTACATGTTTTTCCACCGGGTCTCACATAGGTTGATAGAGCCTAGAGCCTTCCCGTACGTTGCAGGTATTACTGCCTGAGATCGAACTAGCTATTTAGACGAAGATGCGTTCAATTCACAGGTCGGAAGTTCACAGGTCGGAAGAACTGTGCTTCGGCGCAGCAAAAATCTTGTAA
>NBNE01001173.1:0-14011 GCA_002215365.1 Phytophthora megakarya | reverse complement strand
TCCCGCGAAGGCCAACTTGTATTGTTGATCTGGTTGCAAAAGCAAAAGTGAGCTATCTAGCCTAAACTTAAAGGCATTCTAGCCTGCCATCTTGGCAGTCCAGGGAGAGCTGTCCTTGAAGTCTGCTCTGTTTGCACCCAAGTGCAAGTTCAGCAGTAGCTGTGTGAATGCTCGCACGTGTCTTCGTGGACAGTGCTCATACTAACAGCATGGTGCTGTGCGCGATCTGCTTCACTATACTCCCACAGAGCTCACTCCAAGTGTACTAGCTGCGGGTTGGAGGAGCTGTTACAGGATGTGGCTCTGCATGCCACCATCACAAGAATCCACGAGCTCCTTGAAAGCTTTAACCCCCATTCAATAGTACCGCTCAAATTGACCCTCTTGTATTAGTCGATCACAGTGAGGCTCCCACTCCAGCCGTTTTCCTACTACTACTTCAGCTCTTCGACGCCGCTGGCATTCATTTGCAACTACCATTGCGCAGACACATATGACAAGTCGAATAATTTTCATCGTTTTATTAACCTCAAATGTCTTGCTATGATCCGTGATCCGAAAGTGTTTATGATCCCGGAATGAGATAAGCGCCGCTTGACAAAAAAGAGCTGTATTTTTAAGTACCAATCAGCTTCCGCTAACGCGGATCATAATCCGAGGGTGGTCCCGTTAGGAACCGGCCTAAGAGTATGTTTGTCTTATGAAAGAACATGAATTCATATTTGCCACAGCCCTGTCACCCGCAGAGTACCGCCACCCTTCGGGTGGCGGAGGGCCCCAGGCCTAATGGCTGCCGGATAAGCCATGGATAATGTCAACGGACATTATATCCCATTTAAGTCATTCATTGACCTCCATCGAGTGGTGATGATAAATAAAAAACAACCCAATGGAGAACGGAAAATTTTGATTGCAAGCGGCGTTAAACTTCGCTACAAATGCTGGATTTCACGGGGGGTATTGGAAATCTCTCAGTACCAATTCAATGCCCCGTCGCGGTCATTTGAATCCAGGCTACTATTAATAACAATGAAATCGCCACCTGAGTTTGCTTCAGTCGACGAGTTCGGAGACTTTCGCGGGTGATTTGATACGGACTTTCCCTGTCACCTGCATTTTGCGAGCTCAAATCTGGGTGTGGTTCTCCGAACACTGCCGAAAGTGAGTGAACTTGAGTCCTTGTTGGCAATACTACGATGACGAAACGCCTGCGCCTCGATGTGGCAGTTCAAAACTCAACCCCGTCGGCATTCGTCGAATTCGTTCGCGCGCGTTCTTTACGGCAATTTTCGTCATGGTCTCGGTTGATGGCCTCTGGTCACGCTCAGTTCTCATTTTGCGTGCTCAGCGTAAAGTGACTTTCCGTGTTTGTCTTTTTGCACGTACGTGCAATCGTAAAACATGACAATTCATAATGACAAAAAGTGTCGGCGCGGTTCCTGTCGGAACAAGTTGTGTCAGAGGCGCAGAGCGGAGCGGCGTCAAGGCACATGCTCCACCCCTCACGTACAGCCCCTCCTGGTGCCCAGTGTCGGTATCCTCTTTCAGCACAGACAGAGGCATCATTTTCCTCTGCTAGAGCCATCGGTCGACATGAACCGGGACAAATCCGCAGTTACGATTGACAGCCTGGACTTCCAAGCCATGCGCGACTCGGTCAACAAGATGCAGCAACAGTTGAGTCGTGGACTACGTGACATCCAAGAAATCCGTGTAATGGTGAAACGGGCGGTAGCTCAGCGAGAACAAGAGAAGCGCGGTATGGTATTGCGAATGAACACCGAGGAGGCCAGCCACAAAAAGTAGTTAGAGCCCTCTGTTGACACCCACAGCTCAAAGGAAGCAAAATGCCTCCTCTGTCCGCGAAAGGGTTAAGAATTCACTATCAATAAATACTTAGACGTTTTTAAAACCGTATACTTAAACGCGTACGAGTCGGCGGTTTTTCATGTCGGTTGTTTCCAGTGTCTGAATATTATCCTAACCTTACGTATGAGCGTGTCGAACGCGTAGACAACATGACAAAGCGCTCGCCTTACGAATTCGACAGCACCCTATCGCTGGCTGTTGGCGCGCAGCGATCAAGAAAGAAAAAGCGACGCGACAGCTCCAGCGATTGTGAGACGGAGGCCAACAAAGCGTGGTTGGTTTCTGTGTTGCGCCCTGCGCAACAGAACAATCTTCCAACGATGCAGCACAATGAGGTTGTTGCTCGCATTACATCGGTTGTACCGGAGAAGAGACCGGTACAAGTTCAGGTGTGTAGACGGTGGTAGATTTGTCGTCGATGAGAACTTAGTTTGTGGTTGATTGTAGATGATGAGCGTGGAAGTTTTGGAGCAAAAGAAGATGCTGCTGCCGTACCTCGACAAGATCGAGTATATCAATTGTCAGCTTCGGTAGGCAAGTAGAATGGATCTATTGTTGATGTGGATTAGGCACACTAAGCGTTCTTGTTCCTTGCAGACAACGTGGACTTCTGCCAGCTGAAGAGAAATCTCTTCAGAAAGATCAATCCGCACGTAGTCACGCTGGTCAATGTTCTTCTAACAAGCTGACATCGAAGACACCGTCTAGAGTTATTCCTGATAGTGTGGTATCACGGAATCAAGACGAACAGATCGATAGAGATCGTGTTACTCCAGTCAAAGTGTCAACTAGGATGCTACAGACTCGATACCCGAGATTCTTCGAGGCGGTCATGCAGATAGGTACAGGAAAGATGTTGCTTCCTAGACAACGCGGAATCAATTGGCTTCTTCGAACGATCGAGGTGATATACAATGCACTCGCAGGCGTTTTACTCCTCAACATGGGGAATGAAAAGGTGGAAACAGAGTTGACATCCCCAAACTCATGGGTGAAGCCTAACAACAATGCCCAAACTCCCATGACGACAGCAGGATGGTTTGCCATGCCATATTTTACTCGAAGGTTCATCCACCACTCATTGGGGTTGCTCGAACTAGCTGACCAAGAGTGCATGGATCTCATGTACAATATCGAGCTCGTTCGGGAGCAATATCCGCAAGTGTCATTATTCGGATCGTTCCTGAGGGAGATTTTTGATGAAGACACTCTTCTATTTTTCCTCTTTGTACGGGGTCATCTACAAAACGCGTTTGATCTTGATCTAGGGGCCAAAGAGAAGCAAGCGCATTCATCATTAGCGAGCGGGTCAAAGAAGTACATCGCTGCCAATATGATAGAGCTCCGCCTGCACCCATTGATTCCTGACGGAACAAAGCAGGTTTTCTTGTCCAAAGCAGCTTGTGAAAGTGTCATGCACCGTGTATTTGACTTTTCACGAAGGCTGCGTCGTGATGGAGCGCCTCGAATTGCAGCTCCAATCCTGTTGGCACAGTATGTTGTTCGTGAACCGATAGTTAGCCGATCCCAAACTGGTGAAAATCGCTTTAAGATCACTGCTGAAGTCTTTTTGACAAAGCTCGTTCAATTGTTTGGTGAAGTAGCCGAAGACATCCTGGCTCAGTTCAAGTTCAATGACGATGGTGAGTCCTTATCAAGTCTTATCCGTCTTCGAGACACCATCACGTTGGACTCGAAGGTTGACAAATGGGTAACGCTGTATGCAGAACAAGAGAGAGTTCTGCGCAACAAAAAAATCGAGTTGATGAAGATGGAACGAAGCAACATTAACAACCAGTTTCGAGTACAGATTCGTTTACTCCAGAATCAAATTCTTCTGCAAGAACAAGAGCTTCAGCATATCCAGAAGAAGATTACGGATGGCGAGAACTTAGTGAATAATATCTGGAAAGAAGTGGTGGCGGTGAAATCTCCATTAAGACAGCTAAGCACGCGAGGTCATCTCGGTGATAACGTGCTTTTGCCGTCAAAAGAACTTGTCTCCGTTCTTGGTCGCTTCGAAGAGCACATTGGTAGACTGCAAAAGAAACACGACATCGCAGTGAAAGCCTCAATGGTTTTGGCGATACCGTGGCAACAACAGATGGAAGAACTGAGACTACGCATGGTTGTCAAAATCCAACGTGCTTATCGTGCACGAAAGAGTTCTCAAGAAACCAAGCAAAAAGCTCGAGAGAAGCTCTCAGCACAGATCCGTGAGCGAGAAATCAAACTGAAAAATCAAGAGCTGGAGCGAAAACGACTTGAAACTCTCCGCGAGAAAGATATGGAGCGTCATCAGCAACGATTGAAGACCAAGAGGGAGCAGGAAGATAAACAGAAGCGCATTCTGGAAGAAAAACAGAAAAAACTGGTCCAGAAAGCCCGAGAAGAGGAGGCCGGACAACGTGCTGTAGCAATGAAGAAGAAAACGCTTTCTTACGTCATGGAGCAATGGGAATCGTTCGTAGTGAGGAAGAAGAACCGACGGAAGGCCAGCCTGTTATTCTTGAAGTTCAAGCTCATGAAGTGGAAACTGCATCTCACTCTGCATAAGCTCATGACCGATGCAGCGAAGACGATTCAGCACTTTGTTCGTGAACGAAAAGAGCAAGCACAGTTTCTCAAAATGTTGAAATTGCGTGCCAAGCGGAACAAGATCGCCAAAAAATATCTCCAGAAAGTTCACTTGCGAATGGTGAATCGATTGTTCAACCAGTGGGTTGCCTTTGCTGATGAACAGAAACATCTCCGTGACAATTTTACATTGATTATCCAGAAACTAGAAGGTCATTGGTTCCGTCGGTGGGTCGAATTTTCCGATATGGTAAAACTCGAGTCGGCAATTCTGATTCAGCGGCTGTACAAAGGCCGAATAGCACGTCGATTTTTCCGATACCAACGAGATTGTCATCAAAAAGCAGGCATTATTCAGCGAATATATCGGGGATATCGTGGCCAAACCTTTGCGAAAAAGCACAAGGAGATCAAGTCCATCCAGGATAAAGGCGTAGAAACAATTTTGCACCGGGCCAGGAAACGCGAAACGTTGTTGTACTTCAATATGCTTGCCCGCTACACATTTTGGGAACTTCGCATCAAAGATATGGCTCACACTCGACGGATATCTACAGCAAGAATCATGGTAAATGCTTGGTACGACTTCGCAACTTTAAGAAAAGAGAAAAGAGCAGCACGCATGTGTCTTTGTAATCATTGCGCCTTGGTCATCCAACGCAACTTTCGTCGACATCGTTGTCAAGTGATTTTCAGGGAAACACTGAGGAACCACCGAGCAGCAATCGAAATTCAGCGAGTGTTTCAAGGTTGTCTTGGCCGACAAACAGCCTTACGTCGACGCTGGGAAATGTACTCAACACTTCGAATTCAAACTGTTTGGCGAAGATACAAAGCCAAAACGTGCGTGGAAGCTATACGGACGAAGAAGATTCTTCTCGCGACATACAAGGGCGACTACACCACAGTCAAACGTGCTATTGCCAATGGGTTCGGGCACGTCATGGATGCCGAGGGCAACAACATTCTTCATATTGCAGCCGCGGCAGGACACAAACGGCTTGTAAAACTTTGTCTGCGTAACGCGTTTGATGTCAACCTCGTCAATTATCTCAACCAAACCCCATTGCATCTCCTTCTTGCCAACCTCCCTCCTTCGAGTGCTTTCATTGATGCTAAAGATGTGAGAGTTCGTGACGAAAGGGTGGCATTAGGCGAGTACATGATCGAGCACGGAGCGTGGCATGAAGCACCAGATGAGGAAGGATTCACCCCACTGTTGATGTGTGCTTCACTGGGCCAAAGTGAAGCTGTTGATATGTTACTGAATCATGGCGCTAACACCGAAGTCCGAACGTCTGCAGGTAACTTGAACGCTCCTCAGCTAGCCGTTGAAGGAAATTATTCAGCCACCCTCAAGGTTCTCGTGGAGACTGTTGATGTGTGCTTCACTGGGCCAAAGTGAAGCTGTTGATATGTTGCTGAATCATGGCGCTAACACCGAAGTCCGAACGTCTGCAGGTAACTTAAACGCTCCTCAGCTAGCCGTTGAAGGGAATTATTCAGCCACCCTCAAGGTTCTCGTGGAATCCGGAAGCTTTGATACTGGAGAGAGCGGATACACTACAGCGTTCTTGCTTCACGTTTGTGCTGGGCGCGGTCTGGTTGACTGCGTACGAGTGCTGGCTACTCACATTCAGCAACGACTTGAGGTGTTTGGTCATGATGCTTTGAATCACTGCGACACTGAGGGCTACACCCCATTGATCTACGCCGTGAGCAACGGATACGTCGATGTTACAGAGTGTTTACTGGAAGCTGATGCCGGCCCCGATGTAAAGGATTACTTTGGTCGTTCGCCACTCCACTTCGCATTAATCTCCGAGGACGCAGCTACGAGAGAGGCGCTTGTAAACCTTCTCATCCAATATGACGCTGATGTGAATATGGTGGACACTGATGGCGATGCACCACTTCATGTGAGCTGCGTAGATGATGACCGTTTGGCTTGCACACACCTCTTACTCACTAGCGGTGCTTTGATTTGTGCCAATACACTTGGAAATCATCCAACACACATAGCAGCTCGTAACGGTGCAGTCGATACACTCAACTTGCTTCTAGACTATGGTGGAGATATGAATCTCAAAAACTACGAGGGCAAGACGCCGTTGGGTATGGCACGCATGAATAATCGACAGAGCGTCGTGGACTTCGTATCTTCCTACTTCGCACAGGAATCCGCAAGCAAAAAGGTTGCAGACAGACCTGAACTTGAGCCTGCTGAAGATGAAAACAACCAGATACAAGACGAGAACCCAGAAGATGATCCAGGAGATATCCAAGTGCAAACTGCCGAGGAAGTAGGTGAAGATGAAAATCGTCAGAAGGATCGTACACCAGCGGAGTGGATTGCAGCTGTTTCGGAAGCGTATTGCATGGGTTCCCTTGCCGAGTGGACACAGTATGTCGATGCTTCAACGGAGGTGCCATTTTACTACAGCATGGGGTCTACTGGTGAGCTCGTGTACACGTGGGATGCACCGATCGAATTCGATGCCGCCTTGGGTGAAACCTGGCAAATCGTACGTGGTCCTTCGACAGCAGCAGTCGCGAAACAGGATGAACAAAATCATAATCCACCATCAGATAGCATAGCAGTTGATAGCCGATACTACCTGTACCACAACCGATTGACAGACGAGCTCACGTCTGCCATTCCACCCATTAATTACGCGCTGTTGCAGGACATTGTGCAGAATTCTAAACGAATGAAGATCCTGCGTGCTCGCGTCCGAAAAGTATCAACCGAAGCACTTAGCGCGTCTGCAATGGAATACATGCGCTTCTTCCGTGGATTTGAAGAGGAAAGTGCTCAAATTCGCAAGGAAATGCGAGCTGCAGTCAAAATTCAGCGTCACTTCCGAGCTCGACGAACGCATCTACTTGTCAAGGCACTACTGCATCAGAACCGTTGTGTTGTATATTTACAGCGAGCGTTCCGAGGGAGAAAAGCTCGTCGGGAAGTTGAAGTGTGCCGAAGGCAGCAGGTTGAGGTAGTAAAAGTTCAAGCAGCATGTCGTGGTCACATTGCGCGTAAACGTGAAGTTCGAGGCCTTCGAGCTCAGCGCCAATTACATCTCAAACGTAGACTCGCCGCTCGAGAAGTTCAACGCATATTCCGGGGGTTCATCGGTCGTAAAATTGGTTCTCGTGAAACTATTATTCAGCGGCTTGGTCCGACAGGATACTTCGAATGGGAAGCATTGCGAAAGCGCGCATCGGTTGTCCAGTCTTTCAAAGTTTGGGACGAGATGGAGGCGCGTGTTGACTTCCCAGGCGTGATGTTCTACAGCCATAAAGTGACGCGCACTTGTACCTGGGAGAAACCGCTGCCTTGGATTAAGCACGACTGTGAAGCTTTTGAAAATAGGCAGCAACTCATTCGATGGGGATACTCTGACAAGATGCAGCAAGCCGCTAAAACGCTACAGTCGGTGTGGCGCGCTCGTATTGCACGAATTTCATTCCAAATGATTATTCGTGCCGTGAAAGTCATGAGAACTTGTGAACAAGAATATCTCGAAGATCCGACGAACTTGATCAAAATGGGCAACTACGTGTTGTACTTGCACACGATCACCCATGACTACGATCGAGCACGACCTCTTTACGGCAGACTCATGCGAGTGATGGCACAACGCGGACCCGACATTCCTTTTGTGCTTTTTTCGTATGGCATTTTCTTGTACATCACACAGGAGGAAGACACAACACTGGTGGAAGAGATGATCTTACGTGGCAAAATTGCAGATCCGACCCTCGTCAAGTATAAAGTAGCGTTCCTCGGCTTCTTCCGGCAGGCAATACTCCAAAATCCTGACAATGCAGAAGTGCACATTAACTACGCTGCTTGTGTTCAATGGCTGTACGAGCAGTATGATGAGGCCACGGGCCATTATCTCATCGCGTTATCCCTTGCACCTCAACGCAAAGGCACCATGGAGATTTTTCAAAGCATGTTAGACCGCAGGAGATGCATTCAACGGGCTAAACTCACTCCGCGTAGTCGGAAGTCACAGACGAAAATGGAAGATGCTGGTGTGGAAGAGCAGTTTGATGCTTTCGCGCGGTTCCGACGGTGGCAATCCAAGCAGGCAGAAGATGATGACTGTGATCGACGACTTGTTCTCGAAGCCGAGCAAGATCTTGTCAATAGAACAAATGCGGCACGCAAAATTCAAGCCCGATATCGTCGTCGAAATGCCATGCGTAAGGTGACACGTCTTCGGCTTGAGTACAAGTTGGCTGCTGCCAAAGCTGAAGAAATCCAGCAGAAAGCTTTATACGACAAAATAACCGCAGCCTTCAAAGACATACTTTCCACCTCCAGCAAGAAGAAAAGGAAAACAGACCTCGCTGCGGTGTTGAGTCTTCCAGTTGCCCAACTCGATGCCATTTTCAGTTCCCTGAAAATGAATTTCACCGAGGTTCAATTGAAAGCTGTGAGTGCCAAATTCCGGAAAGACCACCCGAAAGCGATACAGGTGAACGTTTTGGACATATGTCGCTTTGTGGATGCACAACCACTATTACAAGAAAAACTTCCTGACCTTTTCAAGCCAGCAACTTCCAAAACGTCATAAATGAGTACATCGAGTGGTGAAGGTATGCTTCAGCTTAATCATGATTGAAGTCACCCTTGTCAAACTGCACTAAAAAGGGAGCAACGAATTGTTGTTTCATTTTCGACCTGTGCTTTGAGGGTGCCATGAATCGAAGAAAACGCTGTTACGTATACCCAAAGTATCCGGCACCTTCAAGGATATTGCCACGAATTCCAGAAATCACCGCAAATATCGTCTGAATTCTCAGTGATGTTTCGACGCGGCCAATTCGTGATCAATCGCATAAGCCAACCAACTTGGCAGTCGCTCACATGGCTTTCTCAACACGGCAGCCGCATAAGCGGCAACAAACGATATTCAAATACATATTATTTGGTACGATTGTTTTGCGTAATGCATCTAGAGTACTTGGTGTTGTTTGATGAATACAAATGGGAATGCGTGAAGTCTACACATCGAGCACCCAACTCGACTTGCAGGCTTCTTCGCACGAGATCCGTTTGTTCGGGTCGGGGTGTAGCAGAGATGCCAGTAGGAACACAGCAGATGGGAATAGTGTCGACGGGAAGAACCATGTTGGGAAAGCCACAGAACGACGAGGCTGAACTCCACCTGCACCAGCAGCTCCAGACTTGAGCATATTCGCGTCCGAGGAGAACGGACTATTGCCATTTGCAGACGGAGAGCCTGACCCTGTAGCTTGGTTCTGGTTCCAAAGCATATTGGAGCCATTCAACATCAGTCCCAACATCGGCGGAGTTGCATGGAAACTCGGATGCGTCGGTGGCATTTCCGGTAGTTGTTGTTTGGCACTGGAAGGGCTTCCAGTCACAAAAAGGTTCGTGTCAAACATGAGTTTGCCAGTATGAGGGTCCACAGGTAAAGACCGTAGCCACTCCCCAAATTTAAGATACCGTGGACAAGTAGACAGATCACGTCCAAACGGCAGGGTTCCCACCAGTAAACCGTACAAAATGACGCCACTACTCCACATGTCAGCTTTGCGTCCATCGTATCCATATCGAGCGTTCTGCAACACTTCGGGGGCTACATAGTGGGGAGACCCCACAATGGAGTTCAGTCTCCGGAAACGAGAAGGTGCCAGGAGATTCGTAATGCCGCTGTCTCCATTGTTGTCGTGGTCGTCGGTGCTGGCGCCGCTGCTCACAGCCGCAATAAAATGCGCTGACAGGCCAAAGTCCGCGATTTTCAGCACATCCGAGTCGCTCAGCAGCAAGTTTTCCGGTTTCAAGTCGCGATGCACAATGCCCAGTTGGTGGCAATAGCGCACACCGGCTAACAACTGCGTAAAGTACGTTCGTGCTACGTCTTCCTCGACGCCGGAATCTCCTCGAATCCGGTCAAATAATTCTCCTCCAGAGGCCAATTCCAGCACGAGGAAAATGGTCGATTTGGAGGGCTGCACCAGTTCCAGCACATCGTACAGCTGCAACACATTTTCATGGCCGCTGCCAATGCGCTCGCCACTCACACTGTTGCCTGTGAGTTTGTGCATATGCGCGATTTCGCGATAAATGGTCTTCCGCGCTTGCAGGAACGCTCGGTACTTGGCCGGCATGGACGGGATGACATATGTGACGTCATTGACCACCACGTCGACTCCAACGTCCGCCTCGCTGTTCTCCTCCGCCTCTTCCGTCGTCGCCGTCGCCACCGACGCGGCTGCCAGAGTCCGTCTCGAGGGCTCCTGCACTGGATCTTCGCAGGACAAACTGGCGGCCATACGGTCCGCACTTCTGGGGCGTCGGCGTCGCTGTATCTGGGGCTGTTGCCGTAACTCATCGTCGTGGTGGTCCAAGAGCCACAGACTCACGCACATCTCGAGGGTCAGTTCCCTCAGAACGGGGGGTGCAGGACCCCCCGTCACATAGCAGGCCAGCAGGTCCCTTCGGCGCGGCAGATGCACCCAATAGACGTTGTCTAGGGTCATGCCCCGCACGTTGCCCACGACGGGGACCCCCTTCTTGACGATCTCAGCCCGTCGCAGCGCCCCCGGGCTCGTGAGCTTGTAGCCCACGGGGTTGAGAATCTTGACGGCCACGTGGCGCTTCATGCGCTGGTCGAAGGCCTCGTAGACGACCCCTGCGATGCCCCCGCCCAGGTAGTTGCCCATGACAAAGGCAGAGACGCCCGAGCCCAGCGTGATGTGCTGGCCGTCATACGCGGCCACGCGCTCGGGCGACACGTCGGCCTCGCTCAGAGGCATGTACTTGTCCTTGAGCAGCGCCATACTCGCGTCTGCTGTATTCTATTTTATCCACACCCACACTTCCGTCGGCCCCGCCCACTCGACTGACTGCGAAAGCGCAAATGGAAAAGGCCTGAAAAAACCGAACCAAGATTTTAATGGCCGTTTTCTGCGCTGCCGCCCAATATTGGGCCCGTATACTGTCGTTCAGTATGCTTGGGCTTCGGGGTGCGGTTGGGCTTGCTGCTGTTAGCACACGCTCGATAGAAGTTGTGGCGTGGACCTCTTTGGCTGGGTCCGGTGTGTTGCCTCGAGCTGACTAGTCCAGTTCTGGTTGTGGCAAACGCTGGGAATTCAGCGGCTCTGGATGCGAGTTGCACGCACGAGAACTGAACGAGCTCTGGTGACAGAGAGCAGTGCGCTCTTGAGTTCTTCCGACGCAGTGCATCGCAGATTTTCGCAGCACGAATTACGGACGACCGCAACGATTTACGACCGATTACGAGCTTGGTTTTAGCGAGCGGTCTGACTACCCAGCTAAAAATTAGCAACCGTAGCAGAGAAGTCAGAACCGTGCATAAACGCGCGCCGCTCATCAATCTTCAATGGCCGTGCACCAGGCTGCTAAACTCCGACGTCGCTGTCATTGCCAGTGTGGTTGATAGCATCTCGACTATTGCCAGTGGGTGTCGATTGTTTAGAGCAAGACAAATTGCGAGGTTGACACCGGTTGTAGAAACCCGTTGGGCTTGCATGCAGAGCGTGGTGAGCTCCAACGTTTCAAGCCCGGAGCGTCGGCCTGAGTTTCTCTGAGTTCTCTCAACGTTCCGTTGTCCGGGCAATGCGCTCGCTTGCTTATTCACTGCTCGTTCTTAGCAGAAAGAACGGTCTGAAAATTCTCAAAATGGACCTCTGCTTAGGATTCACCGCCAATGCAAATGCTCTGCAAGTGCAAGGCTCATGAAGCAATGTGCTCTTGTTACCATATCTGGGACGGTGGCTTTAGTCACACTGTGTTCAAATGCAACCCGCTGTAGCTGACGACAGCGCACGGATCTCCTCTAGAAGAGCTGAAAAATACTTCATATAAAGCTGGCGTGAGTGTGAGGTGGGCTAATTTGGTCAACGTGGTGACCGACCCGCAAATCTGTAGTAACTTAATCCCTACAGCGTCAGATTGTTCACTATCAGTTGCGCTTTGATTACCAGTAAATGCATCATGCACAGAGTTCATGTTGGTGCATGGAGACTTCATCGTGGATAGTTGTTAGAGGATAGTCCTCAGGAGATCATCCCTATTCGTCTACAAGCCACAGCCCACACGTCTCGCATATTTAGCTAGAGGAAACTGTATCAGGATTGGCTGAAAAGCTGACCAATAGGATCTCGTTGGTTAGTGACTTAGAATGTGTTATAGTATAGTAATATATATTAAGCAGATGGACGGTGGCTGTGGAAGCTTCGAGAAGCTTCCATCCACCAGAACTGCTTGGATCCGCCTCCGATCCACACAGCACGCGTGAGGAACTACACCGCTCTGCCACGCGCCTCATCCGTCGTGTGGGTGAGCTCACGGCCGCTCTGGCGATCCAAACCTTGCCTTGCGGCTCGGATCCGCCGTCAGTAGAGCACCAAGACCGTTAAGACCGTTTGAACGACCTCCGCGACTACATCCAGGAGCAGGATCGGGTGATCGCATATATACAGCAGACGATCAACGGACATCACGTCGAGCGGGATGATCTACAGGTGTCGGTAGACGCAGGTGGTCCAAGCCCTTCGGATCAGCAGCCTTCTGCGGCTGACGTGCCCACTCTCGAAGATCAGGTCGCGGATCTAGAGTCTCAAGTGAGGCAGCAGTTGCTACAGGAGAGGGAGAGAAGCTTCCATCCACCAGAACTGCTTGGGAGGTCACTTACCTTTTGACCACCTCTCCCAGAGCACCCTCTTCCTCGCAATCTGTTATTCTGGTAGAACTTGTTGGTCCCAGCAACCTACGAGAAGTCCATGCCAACAAACGCCGAACTACAAGCCGAGATCGAGCGGCTAAATCAAGCAAAGGCTGCTCGGACCCGAGTGCCGAGCAATCTTCCCAAGTTCGCGGGCAAGAAGGGAGAGGGCGTACGCGAATGGCTGTTCCAACGCCTGTCGTATCAACGGCATCCTCATTGAAGATTCAAGCGCACGACTACCGGGAATCGCCGGGTCAGCAATGGACAATCCAGCCTCGGTGTGATTCCTGCACTGGTCTTCGACGACGAGAAACGAGGAGCACACGTGCGGGATTTGCCGTGAGCATGTGCTTCAACACTTCGAGGCGTCGAATTACCAAGCGGTTCTGCGAGAGAAGCTGCAACATTTGTGTGGTGGAGCGGGATCAGCAAAATCTGTGAAGATGCTGGATCCGGCTTGCCACTGTGCCCAGGACACCGACTATAGGAGGGGGTACTCCTATTGATCCATGATCAGCTGAACATCCTCACCTTGTGTACCCGTCGGTAGGGCTGGATGTTGCTCCTCCGGTAACTGCAGGAGAGATCCAAGTGTTGAAGATCTTGAATGTCTTGACGAGACGCAGGGATGTGGGGTAACAGCGCGGAAAGTCTTCGCTCTGCTGCCGAGTAGGTTGATCCGGAGTCCACGTGAACTGTCGAACGTGGATCACTGGTGGCGAATCTTGGATCCGGCCGTGTTGTTGCCTTGGTGTGTTGGCAGTCGTTGATCTTGCAATCCCTTTGAGCTGCTTGCAGCCTCCGATGGCTGGATCTTGAGGGGAGTTGAGAGATCG
>NBNE01001172.1:0-14022 GCA_002215365.1 Phytophthora megakarya | reverse complement strand
AGGAAGTCAAGATGACACACGTTCGCCCTCTGCTCGTCGCTGAAAAACCTCGAAAATACGATAGTGATACTTTTGATAAAATGCCTCTCATATTATATGTTCCCATAGTGTTGGTTAAAATGATCAGATAGTGATATATAATAGTAATACGATCCGGTATGCAGCTTTGTGCAGACGAAGTCAAATTGAACCATAGCTACATGCTGGGCTGGCGTCACCACAATTGAAGAATCAATCGTGCTAAGGTAACTGTCCATAATACTACTGGTATATTTGAAGTAGCGTTAATACTAATTTGATGATATAACATTCTTCTCCAGCTAACTACTGAAAGCGTCCGCGTAGCGGACGCCCAGAGCTCTAGTGTATTAGAAGTATTAGATAGCGTGTAGCCATCAATCGCATTCGTACGAGGCAGTTAACATCAATGGCGGGAACCATCCGTGAAAGTCACTGCAAGGCGGTGGCTTGTGCGCAGGGTCGCAGATGACGTGTGTCGAGCCAATGGGCGGAACGTTGACGAGGCACTGCAATCTGAGCTGGTCGGTGCTTCAGTCTTGAGGTCCCAGAGCCTCTCTCACTTGCGAAAATGACTTTTCCGAATCGCACCAACTACCAACTCAGACCCCGAGAGAAATCCCAGCGCCCGCAGACGGCAAGTGACGCGCCCACTTTCCCAACTCGCCATCCAATCCACAACCACGCGTTGCTGCCGCTGACACACAAACTCATGGCCCTCATCTCGCAGCCGACCAAGCTCCTTGCAGCACTGGTAGTCGACCTCGAGCCCCGCCGAGTCTCCAAGCAACAGTTCTGGGCCAAAGCCCTGACGTTCCAGCACGCAGAACTCATCGGGATCTGCGGTGGTTGGTCTCGCATCATGGAGGACATCCACCGGTACGAACTGACCTCTACGGACGTGATGATGTTGAAGGCGGTGTTATACTATTGGCGACTGTGGCAGTTCGTGTGCGTCACGTGCGTCGAGGCCATCGGGTCTATCGAGGAGAGCGCGACATCCACGCACGAGCCTCCATCGCTCCTGCACAAGCGTCGCGCTGCTTCCATCACGTCGTCTCCGTCGCTGGAGGAGTCACTGGCGCAAGGGATGGTGATGCTGGGCTCGGGCGGCGCCAAACGCTCGCGCATCACGAAGAAGAGCAACGAGTTCCTGGTCGCGTGGTTCCTCGCGCACAAGGAGAATCCGTATCCATCTCCAGACGAGCGCGTGGAAATCGCCGAGAAGACGGGGCTGGCGGAGCAGCAGGTGCGCAACTGGTTCGCCAACATGCGGAAGCGACACTGGAAGCCCAACCGCTCGAACGCCAAGAAGCCGCGCTGTCTGCTGGACTACGTGCTCCGTCAGACGGAAGCTTGAGTTCCCAGTCTAGTAACCTCTCACACTAACAAATCCTTTTTCTCGTGTTTATCTGTCGTTAGGCAAACTCTGAGCTGGCGACCGACTCTAGTCCTCGTCTAGCGACGGCGCCTCACCGATCTCGCCCTTGACGTACTTGTACTTGCCGCCGGAGCGGAACACTTCCTTCTTGGGTCCCGCTACGGGTGCGGACGGCAGCGAGGCGGGCGCGAGCCCCAGCGTCTCCTCCTTGAAGGCGGGCGTCAAAGCAGGCCACGCCATCCAGCCAATCAGTAGCGCGCCAGGGGCTCCCCACGGGGCTGCATACAGGAACGAAGGTTAGAAGAGGCATAGAGAGCAACTCGCAACTGACACACCGAGGCCCGTGAGCTCCTTGGCGAGGTGGGTCACGCGAGCAACAGACATATTGGGCTAGAGGGGATTCCGCAAATGCGAGCAATAACGTCCGCAGCTTTTGGTGATACAAGAGTGGCTGAAATGAAGATGATAAATGGCCAATGACAGATCAGGAAAAAGCCAATCGCCTAAACCGCTCCCACTTCGGATTACCTTCCGTTACCGATTATATTCGTTTTAGCTGGTTGTCACTCCCCATTGTGATAGAAATTTCTCATATTTAATACCTCTAATAAAGACGGTATATTTTGGAGTATCCTAAATGGGGGTGATTTCTGTAGTACTGTGGCATCTGATTAAATACTGTTGCTCATGGGCTATCGGGTGCAGATTCACTCCTGGCTGATGACAACAGACGACATACAACGCCGCCGCTGATGCCTGATGTATCCATAGCGTAGGCCACAAGCTTCTCCTTACATGTATTAATTGCACGAGCTAAGCGCTCGAGGAGGGCCGACTATTGCGGGCTCGTGACTGGAGATGTCGTTAGGTGGACCATTCCGAGACCAAGTTGTTCCTGAATCATGAGATGGCTGCCGACTGGTGTTTACGTGCATCCGTCAACTACACCTGGTGCAGGTCTGTTGAGATCGAGACGCCGGGTGGGTCGTGCCAAGTATAGATTTCCATCGCCGTAAGATATGCGGCAACTGAAGGTCTTCCTTCTCCTGCTGTTGTGTCTTCGACCGGTTGTCCATGGCGCCATCACGAGCGCCAAAGTGGCACCATTGTCGCTCCACGCAGGTGTCGTCAGCCCCGTCACAGTCACATTCACAAGTGGAGTGGACGTGGAGGTGGGCGGATCGGTGCAGGTCAAGTTCCCCACAGACTTCCACATCTCCAGCGGCACGAAGGCAACAGCAATGACGACAGCCACGACGCTCTCCATTGCTTCGTTGTCCTCATCGCACATTTCCGTGCAAGTGCAGACGACCAAAATCTCGGCCGGTCTGGCGTTCGAGTTTTCAATCGCAGAAGTCGCCAATCCTGGAGCGCAGATAACAAGCGAGTTTGAGATTTCCACGTACGACTCCAGTAAAGCACTGTTGGAGGTCAATTCGATGGTGGCAGGAGTCAGAATCACTGCGACAACGCTGTCGAGTGCATCGGTGGCTCCTGACAGACTCGATGCAGGAATCAAAAGAACAGCCACCGTGTCGTTCACGAGCGCTGTGGGACTACCAGTGGGCAGTATGGTGCTGGTGACGTTCCCAAGTGACTTTATGCTCGCGTCCACAACGTTGTCGTCGGCAACAAACATGGGGAGCTCTAGTACTGTGGCGACGTCCAACTCGGTGGTGACAATCACGATCAATGGTAGTGCAGTAAGAGCAGGAACCAACGTTTCATTCAATCTGGATGGGGTAACGAACCCAGGCGCAAAGACTACAGGCACATTCGCTCTGACAACAACTGACAGTTCGTCAAATGTGTTTGAGCAGACGACAGCAATCCCTGCAGTAGTCATTGTCAGCAAGACGATGTCTGGTGCATCGGTGATACCTGATAGCCGGGTCGCTGGCGTAGTAGGGACAGCTACCGTGTCGTTCACGAGTGACGTTGAGCTACCAGTGGGCAGCAAGGTAAAGGTGACGTTCCCCGGCGACTTCATCGTGGCGTCCTCGACATTGTCATCGGCAATAAATATCGCCAGTTCCAGTACTGTGGTAACGAATAGCTCGGTTGTGTTTGTTACTATCGCTGGTAGTGCAGTGTCCATGGGCTCCAGCGTGTCGTTTAAGCTGGACAAGGTGACGAACCCAGGTGCGAAAACGACAGGTTCGTTTGCTCTTGCCACGGTGGATAGCTCATCGAATATGTTCGAGGAGGCGACAGCAATAAGCGCAGTATTGATCTCAAACTCGACGATGTCAAGTGCAACGGTGACTCCCGATAGCCAGGACGCCGGTGTGCTAGGGACAGTTACCATCTCATTTACGAGTGCGGTGGGGTTGCCGGTCGGTAGTATGTTGATAGTGACATTTCCAAGCGACTTCACCGTGGCGTCCACAATGATATCATCGGTCACAAACATCGCCAACTCTAGTACTGTGTCGACCTCTAGCTCAGTGGCCACCGTCATTATTGCTGGAACGCCGGTGACGGCGGGCGCCAGCATTTCATTCAAACTGGACGGGGTGGTGAACTCAGGTGCGAAGACGACGGGTACGTTCGATCTGACAACAACAGACAGCTCGTCGAATGTGTTTGAGCAAGCAACCGATATTGATGCAGTCGTGATTTCGAGTACAATTTTGACTGGTTTTTCGGTCGGAGTTGATAGTAACATAGCAGGTGTGTTGTCGAGTTATGCTGTCGCGTTTACGATGAATGTTGGTATTCCTGTGGGTGGATATATTGTTTTAGCACCACCGAGTAACTACACTCTTTCTGGAAATATGACGTTGGTGGATCCTCTACTGTCGATATCGTGGAGTGGAATAATTGAGGAGGGTCAAGTTGTAAAGTTTAAGGTGATATCACCCTATCCTGCTGGCCAGCACAATATCAAAGTCGACTCTCTTCAAAACCCAGGTAAGTTTGTACGTTATGTTGCATTATGCCATAAAAATCTCATCCGCTTGTTGGTTTGTTTGGATCAGGCGCATGTACTACAGGATCCTTCATGATATTTACAACGGACCCGAATGAATTTCTTCTCGAGAGTGCAAACTGCAGTGGCGTTGTAATTGTCCCGGGTTCTATCACGGACGCAGTACTTACTCCGCAGTTAGCGCATCCTGGAATTGTTTCTCGAGTTGATATTTCGTTCACTGCATCTGCTGGGCTCGCGATGAATAGTCTTCTCATCATTCAGCTACCAAAGGGGGACTATAATGTAGCTGTGCCTATTTTATCTGTTGTTGTAGTATCTTCACCAAGCTCCAGCGCTACTGGATCGTGGGATAGTACAACGTCAAGTATGCACATTTTGATTACCGGTTTAACGACTATTCCCCATGGTGCAGCTGTGGTTTTGCAAGTTACTGCATTGCAGATGCCTCAATCTATACGAGCAAGTTCTACTGTAGCCTCGATTGAGAGTTGGGGTGCCAACAATCTACAGCTGGATGATTCAAGTTCAATGACGCTCAGCGCGATTACTGCAGTTCAGGGTCTCCCCTGTATGTGGTCTACCGAGTCCCCGAATCCTGGTATCACGTCAAATGTACTCGTGACCTTTAATACGAACGGCATGATCCCAGTGGGTGGTACAATTGTTTTGCAAATTCCTACGTCCGACTTTTTTGCCGACTCGACAGGAGGTGTACCCTTCGTTGTGTTCAAATTCCCAACTACAGTCGTTGTTACATCAACGTGGTATTCGTCAGCTGGGGTTCTTAATTTCGTAATTGGAAACGATTCTATCCCTGCATACCAAGTAGGCGTCCAAGTGAAGATATTGAAGCTTGACACTCCACGCTCGGTACGAACTATGTCCAGATTACCAGCATCGTTGAGGACGTATGATCCTCTTAAGATTGAAATCGATGGTCCCAGTACACTTCAGATGGATGCTATTACGCGAGGCTTCATTTTAGGCACTCGCATATGGACAGCGGTAAATGCAGTAGCTGGAGCCACTAGTAACCAGACAATCGACTTTTTCGTTACAGGGAGATTGGACCCCGGTGGAATGTTTGAATTCACGCTTCCCGATACGCAATGGAGTATGGCAGCAATAGGTGTTGCGACGTTCAAATCGCCAAACCTTGGTGATGTTGGCGCAGTCAAGTGGGATAATCTCACGCGGACGATGACTGTGACTCTGACAGGTACGACTTCTATCCCATCATACTCAGGCATTATACTCCTGATCCAAAACGTCACGAATCCGCCAAAGGAAACGGGTGTTAACAACGCATATCTTACGACTAGAGCTGCTGATAGCAGTATCATTGATGGACCTGATACTGTTTCTGTCATGACTATTGTACGAGGGGTTCTTTCAGGTGCAAAAAACTGGATATCTGTCACAACAACGAGTGCAAGCATGCAAAGTGACCAACTTTTGAGTTTCACATTGAGTGGAGCCCTCGCAAGTGGAAGCACGATTTTGGTTACGCTTCCTCCTGGTGGATGGCGTGTTGTGAACAGTGCCTCAGTATTAGTATCATTTTCACTACCAGCAACAGGAGTAACAGTTCAGTATGCCGATTGGTCATCTGCTATATTTGAGTTGCGTATTGTTACTGCTGGAAGCATGAATGAAGGCACTCCAGTTGCGTTGCTAGTAACAAACATGGTCAATCCCTACTCGAATTCATCCCCTGGTATGTGTAGAGTATTGACAACACTGCCAGACTCAGGGATTGTCGCTGAATCTAAGAACATCAGCGTGAATGGAATAACGAGCGATGCATTGCCTATCGAAGGTTTATGGGTATCGGGCATTACTACTCCGGGAGTTGTGTCTACTCAGACAGTCTCATTTACAACAGGCGGGGAACTAGAAGCTGGTGCTAAGTTCTGCGTCATCATCGTGAGTGGGTGGAAACTGATGCCGTCAACTTCCGTTTCATTAATCTTGGCTAGAAGCACACAGTCTTCGTCCCTAACTCGTGATTTGAATATGACGACGAGTTTGCTATGCATGCAGACTGGAGTGGAGATTGATCAAGAAACGGATGTTACGATTGTCCTGACTGATATTTTACAACCAGAATCCATTCGCCCTGAGATGTCTGTACACCTGCTTATTCAAAGTCATCTCGGAGGCAGCGTGAATACGGGATCGATTCGCATGAACGCCATCACCCATGGTATGCTAACCGGCCCGCTAACATGGCAAACCCTGTTTTTCAGCCCTGGCCCTGTTGCAGGGTTGGAAACCTCCGCGCACCTAGCTTTCAAAACAACTGGACAAGTCGCGGCAGGAGGTTATATCGTGGTAGAGCTTCCGTTCGAGTGGGTTATGGCATCTATTTGCGTGGCAACATTCGTCCATCCTACCGTGCTAGGAAATGTGTCATGTACTCAAAACAACGTCAGCATCCGTCTGTTAAACAGTCTTAGTGAGGCCTCCGACGTGAATATCTCGTTCTCGGGTGTATACAACCCACCTCTTGTAATGCCAGAAGGGGTCGCATCGTGTCGAATTATTGCGGCAGACGGAGGAGTGATCGATGAGAGCAATAGCATTATAACAGGTGCCATCACATCTGCTGTGACCGGAATATCAAATTCTGGTGACCATCTCGTGGCGGTGGTTGGTGTAACTAAAACATTTGCCTTCGAAGGTTATTCTCTCAATCAAAGTGATGTTGTAAAGTTCGTGGATGGAACAACAAGTAACGATGCAAATTGTGGTATCACTACCACCGGCCAATCGGACGTAGGAGGAGTTAGTGTGAAGTATTTGAGTGCAAACTTGGATATATCGGTTAAGTTCACACAGTCATCTGAGGACGGCCAACCGTTTGCAATTTGCTACAAGTTCGGTGATAATCCGTTCAAATTGTACTCATCCCTTGGCATTATGGTCAAGGAGATAAAAGCTGTAAATTCTGACGTGGGATTATCCGGCATTGCAGTAGTAAACTTTGTGAAAACGTGGAGTTTTGAGGGTAATGGAATTGAGGAAGGTGATCAAGTTCGATGGATCGATCTTGATGTGGCACAAAGCGCGGCATACTTCATAACGCCACCTGACTGCCTAGATACGTCAACCCTCGCACAATTTTCATCCCCAAGTTCAGGAGCTTTGACTGCACCAGAAGATGACTTTACACGTGTTGTTCAGAAGGACTCTGCTGCCCCATTTGCGTTCTCAGTAGAAAGCAGTGGCAAAACATTCTGTCTTTGCTACAAATTTGGAAATGAACCATTCATGGTCTATCCAGAGATCAAAATGAAAGTCAATCATCTCCAGCGTATTGAGACAGCATCACCTGGAAGTGAAGGAATTGTGGTAGTAGATGCTCCAAAATCGTTTAAGTTTTTCGGTGATGGCGTATTTCTGAATGATCGATTGTACTTTGTTGAACTGGGTAGCGTCTCGTCTTGCGTAGAAAGTGATAAGGACAAGTCACTTCAACTCCTACATTTCATCAACGGGCAGGAAGAGAGTGTAATTTTTATTGATGGCAATCTTGTCACCACTGTCAATTTTGATGCGACTGCAGCTGGCCTGATGGTGGTGCCTTGCTATCAATTCGGGATGGAGCCATATCATCTGTATCCAGACATGCGTTTGGCCGTAAACATGGTTAAACGCTACATAGGAACTCTAGGATCAGCCCAACTTGCTGTTGCTGAAGTTCCTGAACCGCTTACCTTCCTTGGCTACGGGTTAAACGTTGGAGATCAGGTCCGGTGGATTTTGCATGGAGAAGAAGATTGCGCAAGTAGTCTCGCTTTTCTGACCGATCCAGATACTCTAGAGCTCATAAATACCATTACATTGGATGCCACCAATGCAGGAATTTTCAACTTCACGAGCACGCAAGAAGACTATAATCCTGTGTTGTGCTACAAATTTGGAGAAGAAAAATTTAAGCTCTATTCGGAAATCACGATAGCGATAGGAACGATCCGTGGCAAGTCATCATGGATAGGAGCTAAAGACATTGCTGTGTCAGAATCACGAAAAACTTTTACGCTTCTGGGAACAAACACTGCTGAGGGCGACCGCGTCGGTTGGTCAACTGCCATTGATTCAGCAACGCCTTGCTCAAATTTGAGTTTGTTAATTCCGAACCCCTCGAATACCGACAACGATTATCTATCTTACCTTGGCAACGCCAATACCTTCCAAGTTGCGATATCACCCTTGACCTCGGGACAGCGTGTTTACCTATGTTATGGGTTTGGACTAGAGCCGCTTAAGTTGTTCACGGATCTTTACTTGGACGTGAAGAGTATCACTAATATGCGTGCTCTTGTTGCTAGTCCCAACGTCGCCATCGCGGGCGCCATTAAAACATTCTTGTTTGATGGAGATGGAGTGGCCTCGGGGGATTATGCCAAGTTTGTGACGAGTGACAACAGTGACTGCATGAACCCGGGTGTCTCCCTCATGAATATCATCAAAGAATATGATGATTACAATGAAATGGCCATGTATCTGTATGAAATTTCCAATACCAGTACTACCACTGGTATCTTCCAAATCAGCGACGACAGAAAATCTGCGGGGCTAGGCCGTGTTCTATGCTATCGATTTGGGGCGGAGCCATTCGCCTTTTACGAAAACTTCCACATCGATGTGAAAACGATTTGGGGGCTACACCAAGTAGACGTAAAAGCTGGAGGGAAAGATAATGTGGTTGTGGTCAACGAGCCAAAACGAATGGTCATTGATGGAGTTGGAATGAGCATAAAGGATACTTTGAAATTTGTGAACGCGAGCGCGGATACGGATTGTGCGGATCTACCAGCCGAAGGTCAGGCACAGCCAAACCTCCAAGTATCCAATGATTCAACTGTGACGCTTCCCTTCAATTTTGGATCCAAGGGAGGCACATGGGCACTTTGTTACAAGTTTGATGACGAATCCTACTGGTTATATTCTTCAGTGACAATAACTGTCAAAGAGATTACAGCGCTGCTGGACTACATGTTTCAAGACATTGCGGACTTAGGCGGAGTTGCCACAATTGGACATGAAAAGCAGTGGAAACCTGTGGGATCAGGCATCCAAAAGGGCGATAGCGTCAAAATCGTATCACAAAGCGTGACGTCCAGTATCGACTGCGGCAACGACGGTACCAACATTGCTACTGGAACATCAGTCATGACTGTCGGATCGAAACTAATCTTTTCAGGCACCACAACGGCGATTCCAGCCTCCACCAGTGATGTCTATCACTTGTGCTATCGATTTCAAGATGAACCATTCTCCTATATCCGTGATTTTACGTTTAAAACGTACGGAATTACCGGACTAGATCACAGTGTTGTCTTGGTAAGTGCATCCACCACAGTGCAAGTGAATGGGTTTCGTATCTCAGATAAAGACGAAATGGGTTGGACTACGAGTACTACAAATTGCTCAACAATGATCGATCGCACTACAGTCTCGGGGGCAAAATCAAACATCAGATTTTCGAACAGCTATTCCAACTTGTTTTTATGCTACAGTTTTAACCACCAACCGTTTGATGTTTTCAAAACAGTAACATTGTCAGTTGTGAAGGCTGAGATATGGACACCTCAGACAATATCTATCATTGCAGACCAAACTACGGATATCGACGTGTCGGGAACCTTTGGAATCACTCAAGGTACTGATCAAATTGCGTGGATACCATCGGACGTTGCCGACTGTTCTTCAGATACCATTGCAACGTACGCCCATATATTGCAAACATCAATAACGAGTGTTACAAAATCACAATCAACCGTTTCACACGTAGGTGCGGCCTCTTTCCATACAAAATATGTCGCGCCTAGCAGCGGAAATGAGGTAGTTGCTACCGACAGCATCTCTACATGGAAATTATGTTATCGATTCGGCAACACCCCCAACTACCTCATGTTCGGAAATGTCGTGTGTACTGTACTGAATGTTGTCGAGGTAGAGCTGATGAGTCTCCAGTCCACGACTACGGGGGCAGTGATGAAATTCGAGTTTGGTGGTGTTGGGTTGCAGGATTTCGATTCAGTGAAGTGGGTAGATGCATCAACAGCCTCTACTGATGCTGACTGCAAAACATTACCTCCAATTGGAGGCAGCAAGACAAGTGACGTTGTCAGCTCCCGGGCAACGTTCACGTTTGTCCAAGAAAGTTCTTCATTGGCGTTATGCTACATGTTCTTAGGACATGCCTTTAAACTATACACCAGCGTCCTGATTAAAGACTCGACAAAATCTACAGCTAGTACTGGGCAGAGTATAAGCGGGACTGTTTCAACTACGTATGACGAGCAGGCTGCAGCCGCTTCCAGCGACGAATTCACTGCTAGTCGAGATATTGCTACAGTCTCGTTAATACTCGACAAAGATATCAGTGAAATTCCACCTGGATCTGGCGCTGAAACCACATTCAAGATATCTTTCATCGCGACATTAGCAACCTCATTAAGAATTGATGAGTCTCGGATTCAAATCACGAATATAGTGGCTGGATCAGTCATTGTGAGCTTCCGGCTTGTGGCCTCCGACAATCTCGCGGATCCAACGGTTCACGAAGTAATCCAGAATCTTCACACCCAGTTGACCGATAAAAACAGTATGTTGCGCTCTAGCAACACCGTTGTTGTGAAGAACCCTGCGACAGCATTGATTGTTAACCTGACAACACTCCCGGCATCTCCCACTTCATCTGTGGCAATTCAAGCACTCGGGTACCAGTCGAACGGATTGTTTTCGTTTGTAAGGAGCATCTACAGTGTCACAGAGAAATCGGGTAAAGTCATGATTCCCGTAATTCGTCTCCAAGGAACCGATACGTCTATCACCATACAAGTTCAGACTAAGGGAATCACCGCGACAATTCGCCAAGACTATGCTTTTCCTGATTCAATGATATTCGATAGCACCTTGCACATTGTTCGTCTTCGCTTCGAGATTGGAGAGGTGCTGCAAATGATCGAACTTGACTTACTAGATAACACTGTTAAAGGCGTTCATTTTAAGTCGCTTTCCTTGGTATTACTGGAACCCCGGGAACCCAGAGCATCACTCGGTGTAACCAAAGAGGCTTTGGTTCGTATTTACGACTATGGTGATGCAGTACCGCTTGTGAAATCGAGCTTCACGATCAGCAATGAGGAACCGAATGGCCAGAAAGATAATTTACAGGGATGGAAGGTTGTCGCTAATGGAGTAAGTCCGTTGCGTATTGATGCCAACGGTGTTTTTGCGATCGATGATGTGTTTGGCGAAGCCGAGTACAACCAGAAATGTGATCTTGCAGCGCCCTCTGGTGTATGCACCTACGCTTGTGATTTTGGTGGTGGACTTACCACCTCGGACAGACTGAATTCAACCTACAACGTTCTATCTCTCGATGGAGATGACTATACTGCGAGCATGAACGGCATCAGCTCCTTCCCCACGGAGGTGCGAAGAGTGTGAACTTCTTTAACCGTGAGCACCATAACTAACATTTGTTGCTCGTTATCTAGGCGTTTACCATTACCCTCTGGGTGAAAACAGCGCAAACTAACTCCGACGCTTGCTTGTATTCCTATTCAGCATCATCTGCTAATATTCCAACCGTAGCATTGACACTCTGTAATCCGTCCAATCTGCAATTATTTATCAATGCTGACAGCAACGTGAACGGTCTTTCAACTTTCGTGAACATCAGCGATAACACATGGCATTTTCTTGCTGTAACTTGGCAGTCAGAGGATGGTCAGGCCCGCGTTTACGACAATGGCATGCTCGTGTTTGATGGAGGACCTTATCGAGAAGGAACGACGATCGAGTCGAATGGTTACTTTGTGGCTGGTAATCTGGTGCTGTCAAACGCATCTGCTGCACCATGTAGAGCCGAAATATCATTAAGTACGACGAATGTGAACTGCGATGTCGTCGTCGGTAGTGGACTCAAGGGCCAAATCCAGCACGTTCATGTTTGGTCTCGAGTTTTAGCACGTTCAGAGCTTCTGGGAGAACTATCGTGGCCACTTCGGGTCGTCCGAAACGGGTTGATCCTCGGATGGAACTTCGATGCTTCCTACTTACTGATGCAAGGTCGAGTGGTGAATGATCTGTCAATCCAAAGTGAAGAGCAGAAGAATCCGGGTGTAATTCACTGTTCAACCCATGAGCAGAACATGTTGCAGTTGGCATCAAGCTCTTTCTGTACCAGCATCAGTAGCTGTCTGCTTCCTGGTGAGATACCTCGACTTGATTCAGCCTTCCCATGCGGCCCAGTATTTGCCAACATTTGGCAGTTTTCGGCTCCTGTTCAATTCACCAGCAAGTTGAAAAACGCATATGGTGGTCGTTTGCAGTTCCGTCTCCTCGCACCAAGTTTCAACGGATCTCCGCGTCCACGTCGTGGTCAACTTTCCATCTTCAGCACCAGCAATACCGGTGCCCAGAGTCAAATGTCTGTAGCTCTAGGCTCGTTTGATCTGCCTTCAGCTTTGAGTTGGACATACTATTCGGTGGTGCTACGTGAAGACTTTGGGTGGATCTCGGAGCCAAACGGTACGTCACTCTCTTCTGCTCAATTCCAAACTCTGCTTCATGACGCGACGACGCTGTTGATACGAGGCGATATGTGGGGCTATGATTCCACTGGATCTGGTCAAGAAGCGGTTTATCTCAACGATGTTGCGCTTTATGCACGTTGACATGGAAGCAGGTTTACATGTATTAATCACAACCATTTTTGTCCTTGAAACAAGGACCAAACAGCGTTTAACCTCAGTGAATTTTGTCCTAGCAAGAAGTAGCGCTTGCGCAATGTATAGTTACCCTAACCCTAGTGATTGATATAACACCTCGCATTAAGGTTTTTTATTTTCTCCTAGCACCAACATTCGGTGACCCGGGCGGTGGGCCCGGGGGAAGGCGCAGTTCGAAGAAAGAGGAGAATGTTCAAATGGAGCGTACGTCCGACAACTAAAGTGACATAAATGTAATACCTCAGTGCAAAAAGGAAAAGAGAATGTATTCAAAGCGGCAAGAACTAACTGAGAGCCGAAAGATCTCTGGAGAGCGAACGTATGGTAGCGCCAGAAAGCAAACACAAACGTTTTTCTTCGTCCAAACTCCAGGAATCCCGCCTGAAGGCTCCACTGTGACAATCCGAAAGCCTGCTAAGTTGCGCCTGTTCATGGACAAAGCGTGCCAGCTTACCACAAAGCTGAACGAGCTGTCCTTCGAGGCCGCGCAAAATCACTCGTAAGCAGTCTAAACGTTACCTTTACACGCAGTGACGACCACACAAGACAGAGCTAACGATAAAGTCACAGCTTCTCAAGGTTCCCCACGACTCTGTCTAGGGAAGTCATCTCTTCGCTGCGAGCACGCAATAATTTTCTTTGAAATAAACGATTTCGTATCGCAACACGAGCTCCACATCGACGATCACAATACCCGCGGGCTGATTTGATGCCGCCGCGACGGAGGCCTAGGACCTCGCGATGTCATTGCCGGTGCGCGAGAACGACGCCAACATGTAGCCGATGCCGTGCATCAGATTAAAGCTCTCAAAGCCGGCCTTGTGCTTGTCGGTCAGGGAGGGCAGCAGTATCTTGAATCCGGGAAGGTTCGGGCTCTTGCGCGCGACTGGAAGGTTCATGTTATTGCACGCGGCGGGGCAGCTGCGTTGTAGGTAATG
>NBNE01001171.1:0-14031 GCA_002215365.1 Phytophthora megakarya | reverse complement strand
CGTTAACATGAAATGGGAACCCCACTCTTACCTTCACTCAGTGGGCCTAACTGGGAAATGGAATGCCGTGAGTTAACGCTGAAATGCCGTCGCGCTCGATCTCCACATGCCACTTGGACTTCATGCTTGGGAGGAAGTACGCTGTGTCCTTCAGCACGCGCCCTTGCCAAGCGGGTCACCGAACGAATTCGACTTGCGCTCAATTTGGTAAAAGAACTCTGTTTATCACTCTGCGTGCTTCAGGAACCTAAGGGTCTATTCTTAGCTCTCCACACACTCGTCACTCACATCCCACTTTCTGTTCCACAATTATCACATCGTCTGCTCCATCTCCGCCAATCAAGATCTCTGGATCTCCACTATCGCACTCGGAAATCAGACTGTCCTGAAAACTGGGAACCTGCCTCATCACAACCGCCCCTTCTGGCCATGACTGGTTATTGTGGAATTTTCTAGGGTGACAAGCCATGTCCGGGACCACGAGTATCAGGATTTCGGGGTAGACGGTGACCTCGCAACGTCTGAAACTAGCACTCTGGAGCGATCTGTCCACCACTTCTCACATCGTTTCTGCGTCCGGTCGATCTGGGCTTGACGCAACTCCGGAATGGCAATCAACAGTCGCACTTAAGACGGGACACACATCTGGACTCTGACCTTTTCAACTCAGGCACTCGCCGATTCCAACTGTTGAATACGATGGCTATCGCAACGCTAGCACCAGCGCCTATCGGCAACGGCGCGCAGACTTCGGGTGTCTACAGCGGCTCGGGACCGGCGGCAGCAGCTGCTAACAGCAGTAGCGCCCCTCCGAACACTGACGGCGACATGCAGGATGCGTCAGACAGCTCTGACGCGTCTGGCAACGACACACAACGGTAACCCGGGTGAGTCCATCTCAAGCGACGCAGCGAAAGGTTCCCCCGCGGCTAAGGAGCACAGCACGGAGAAGAAGGGCGCCGGGAAGTCGCCTCTAGACAACAAGGCCGGGGCCACCGCCAGAAATCATGGTTCCAGGAGTCCCTCGGTGTCGTCGCAGCCTACACCTAGTTTGGTGCTTGGCGGTGTACATTTTCTCTCCATCGCGAAGTCGGACAGGATCTGTCTACCTGGCGTCATTCCTTCGTCCATGGTTTCGCTCTCTATAGGAGTTCCAATTGTTGATGTAAGCTGGGAAGTCCCACCCAGCTTAGGTTTGACGGCCGAGCTTCACATCGTTGGCATTCCGGCCACAGAAACTCCCTGCAGCGCGGACCAAGGGTATACAACGGATGGGGTGGACTGGAGACTACTCTCCTGTTCGAGAGGTTGGCTCGGAGGATCTTGCGGGCTAGGAAGGGCTGATAGGACGAGATTCGATGGATTTCGTACTCCAGCTGCGATACTATGCTCCGACGGCTCCGGAACGAGATACGGAAGGCCTATCGTCTCTGGACCAGCAGGAAATCGCTTCAATCCTAGCTCATTTCTCTTGGGAGCGTCTCGACGAGCGTACAAACACCTCGATGTCGTTTCTAAGGCGTCTTCTGGTCAAGATTCGGAATCTCCAAGAGCAAGTTCAGTGTCTGGACTCAAACAAGACCTCGGACCACACGCTCTGGCTCCAGGACACGAATCCCGCTTTGGAACGAGAGTGGACGGCTATGTACCAGTATTGGTACCGCCATATTCAGGATGTTGAACGTCGGAGCTCCGCGGCAATGGCGGCTCGAACGCGTTTCTTCCGAAACCTGAAGGGGGTCTGAAACGAAGGGCTCAGGCGCTGCAGGACGAGAATACTAGACTCCGAGCGGAGCTTCGAACTGCACAAGACGTCCAAGAAGCAGCGGAACGTCGCGCCGATGATAATGCGTTGGATCCAGATGAATTACTGAATTTCTTAATACGGAATGAGAGTGGAGCCACGGTTGTCTCCAACTGTGAACGACTCAGAGACATTTTCCGGCATTATACCGAGGGCTCCGCGCCTATCTCTAACTGGAAAACCCAGATCAACGTGACCGCTATGGACAACGTGCGCTACATGCCCCGGATTACGTTAAACCCCACCCACGGTCAAGAAACCTCGTGGCGGTAGTGGCTGGGGACTCAAGCTATCAACCCGACAGGAGTCAGGATTCTGGACCTGACGGATAGCGCGGGGTACAAGGCTTTCTGGTACGAAGTCTCGGCTGTCTAGAACGAAACTAACGTCTGGAACCAAGCGCTAGGCGCCAGGTCAGTCTGGTTCTGGTCGCCCGGGCAGTGCCCGCAAATTAGAACTCGATATCATTGAGGAGAGACAGATGCGCCCCAAGGAGCACTGCCCCCGAGAAGACCTCGCTTGTGGTCCTGATACGGACTTAGATTTGGCGGTGGAAGCTGATGCCCGAAAGCTGGTTCCAGACCGCTTGCTTCGGAAAGGCCTCCGACAAGACGTGCTTATGCTGTCTGACTTATGCCGAGGCCCTGAAATGCGTTCGGACGAGCCTATCCACCTCCCCTATCTGGATACATGGTGCAGTTGATGTTGGCCCAGATGATTGACTGGGGAACCTTGGATTTTTCACCCTGAAGCAAATATCTACCCGAGTCGAATTACTTGGCCGCAGAGAAAATCTGGACCGGAATCCGAATCGTGGATGGTCATGGACTGGAGAGATGGGCCTCATGGGATAGGTGCGACCGAAAACTTCAGAAACCCAACGATAAGGCCACGGAAGTCGAACTGACGAACGGCGTCCTCTCCGAATCGTCGGATGACAAAACTCAAGGCCCTTCTTTTTCTCTGAAACCAGGTGTGGAAGAGGCCGATGACTCCCTGGAGGCTCAGACGAGACTGAAGCTTTAGCCGATGATACGGACAAAGTATCCGCGAGCACGAATGGTGCTGGTCCCAAGATCACAGGCCAAGTGAGCTCTGGAACACAACACACTTATCCGTCCTCTGCCAAGAATTATAAGACAGCAACCAGAACCCCGGACACCAAATTGATCAAGAGGGCCAAGACGAATACCGGTCGCGTCATAGGGGCACGCCATCCCGCGGACCTAGCTCTTCGCGATTTCGAGACCCTGAGCGAGGACGAGCTCATGATCATCGAGGTCTGCGACCGGGACGTTATCAGCACATTCCGGGTCTTCGGAATCAAGATGAAATTATCCGACAAGATCCAGACTCTTGGCTTTCCAGACTACGAGCCACACAAGCACGACACTAAGTATCTCAAAGACCGGTGGTCATTTGAGGTATGGGATGAATTCCTGGGCGTCGTGTGAAGAGTCTGGAGCCAAGGGGCACCGCGGGACCACGTCTGGGCGCAACTCGTCTGAGATAAGCGCTTACGGTTCTGGTTCACATCCAAGTTCGTGGGAGTCAAAGGTTCTGGTCTTTGTACTCCCCTGGGTCTAGATGTTTGAGGAACGTTCCAAAGAGTTCTACTTCCACCGCGTCCGTGACTGGAGAAAAGGAGTTCTGGGTGGGATCAAGGAGTACTTGGCGTCCATGGAGGAACATGCAGAAGGGTGGTGGTACATACTACACTGGTACCGGAGGCGTTCGTATCTAAGCGTCTGCTCCCGAAGATCGAGTGAGCCAGAAACTTGCTGCCGGTTCCAGGGCCCCCTTTCACTTCAAAACCGAGGACCACGTAGGTGTTATACCAGTTCCGTTTTGCCCAAGTAGCTACGTCAACTCACGGAGAGAAGGGTGGCTCTAACGCCGACTGAGTGTCTGATTCGAGACCGCCTAGTGCATTCTAAACCCGGCCTTCAGTGCCCATGCCTATAATAACGTATCAACTGAATTCAATAATCAAGTCTTGATGTCTCACTGCGGTTTAATTTCATTTCCATCCTTTCCATATAATAGATTCGTATCCTCATTGTGTCCCTGTCAAAATCATACCAACACGGAACAGACTGACCGGAAGGTTTCCATTTCATACACATCCTTCGTACCAAACTCTGAACCCACCTTACATAGTCAAATATTCGCACACGGCCACTCCGTCATTCCTACAACAGGCGTAACCTCCGAAACGAGGCCTAAAAACGCTGGAACCAGACCCAAATTCTCTGGGTTGGAACATATAGCTCCCCGTAGTCGTCATTCCCAGACTGCATAGCCGCGAAATAGGCCTTTGCACGTGCTGATCGGGTGAACTTGTACAAACGCGAGCCGTAGTTCGGTTGTGAGACTGGTAATCACTGAAGTTCACCATAGCCCTTCCATTTGATGAGATATTCGCGGATGCGTTTAGCATTCCGAGTGCACTTAGTCCATGTCAGATCCTCAATTATTTCCACTTCATACTCATGGTGTACCGAGTCTGGTTCCCAACTATCATCCGGCAATAAGGCCGCATCAAAGTCATCATCCTCTGAAACGTCCGCCTTTGAAGACGGTCGTTTCGGAAACAAGGCACGTGGTTTCAGACGACTAATGTGAACCACGGCCCTACACGGCAGCCCGTGCCCTGAACCTTCAGCTTCACTTTAAAATCATCCCGAATCTGCTCAATCCTGAACGGTCCGTGCCACAAGTGGATCATTTTCGACTCAGACCCGGCACGACCTTCGGAATCTATAGCCAAACCCGACTTGAGGTGATCTGATAACGCCTTCCACTTCTGAGTCTGAAACGCAGACCTCGTACGCTTGGCGTTCCTCTGGAGTTCTTCCGCACATGCGTGGGCGTAGCTGTAGTCTCGATGCCGTTTTCTGCGCCATTCGTACGCGGTACGCTCCACAACATCGGTTGGTTTCGGACCCAGCATGACGGATATAGTACTCCGACAGGCGAACCCGTGCAATAGATAGAACGGTGTATCCAATCGGGAGGTATTCAAGTCATGCATAAGCTTCTTCGCGTGGCCGTCCCAGTCAGTCTGGTCGGGTTCTTCAACATACGCCCTGATACTATGCATAATTGTCTGACCCGACCGTTCCTGCTGGGCATTGGCCTGAGCGCGATACGCGAGTGTTGTCTTCTGCTGAATACCCATCATCTCGCTGAAACGACGGAACACACGACTCATGAACCTGGAGTTTCTGGCGTGACGAATCTCAGAACTTGCGCCATAGTTTCTGAACACAACTACCGCATAAGCTTCGGCGCAATCCTGGGCAGTGGTACTGCTCATGGGTTTGCACAAAACGAAACCCGTGAACATGTCTTGAAACAAGCGTAGGAAGGTATTCCCACGTTCGGATTTCGGAAGGTGTGTGACAAAGTTCATGGACACTACTTTGAACGGACTGGTTGGTTCAATGTTTCCGGGCGAGGGTCCTGGATTTGGAGGTCACCCCTAGGCAGAAGCGCAATCCATACATTCTTTGACAAACAGCTTAGCATCCTGGAACATCCCGGTCCAGAAAAATTCTGTTCGCAGACGCTCACATGTTCTGGTGATGCCTTGGTGGCCACACTGGAAATCTTCGTGAACGTGATGTAGGATGTTGGGCCGCAAGGCTTCTGGTACAACTAGGCGAAGTTCAGAACACTTGTCCCTGGGGCGTTCCGGAGTAGACATGACCAAACGATAAAGAACATTGCATGGTAGCGGTCTGAACCCTTCGCGACCTTCTTGACTTTCTTCCGCGTATATTCCACCAAATCACCCCTCAAATAATCCTTGAGCCTCTTTAACTCTGGATCCTCGTCCTGGTGGATCTTAATGCGTCTCCACCGTTCGTCTCGGTAGTCAAGTGAAGACTTGTCTGGAACGACTTCGGGTCGTAGCGATCCTCACGTGTGCCGTTGTCCCAGGCATGCTCGGGATAGGGCCCGAAACAGAATCATTTGGATTGTCGCTCTTGGGGCCTGACTTGCGTCGTCCTTCCGTTCCGGGGATTTCGGAGGCTTCATAATCATCTCCGGGATCCTTATACAATCTTCAGGTGCATCAGCTCATCAGCATCCTTCACCACTCACGCTTTTCCGAGCACCAACGTCATCGTCGTCAAGTAGTCTTCGGCCTGGTTATAGTCTCGTTTGACGTGGACCAGACGCACAGAGTCAAATTTCGTCTTTAACGTTGCGTACTCGGCGAGGCGACGTTGTAGATTAGGCTGGTGGTAACCTATCAGGCCTTCCGCTTGTTGGATGACAATCGTGGAATCTCCGACAACGACCACATCTGCTGCATCTGTGATACTACAATGATCTCCCCATAGTGAGGTGTGATACCAGAATATCGTAAATGCCGTAAATGCATGCGAACCTAGTGGAAATATACTTGGGCTCACTATGGCGCGAACTTAATGTGGCAGATTCACGGCATCTGTGATAGTGATCTTATCACACAACTTTGTACGACCTTTGGTGTGTTTTCAGAACGAAAATGGCGCGCGGCAAGAAGAGAGACGCTGAAGACTTAACAGATGGAGCTGTCGTGGCAAAGTCGCTTCAGTCCAAGCGGACAAAAACTACACCTATCAATCCAAGGTGAGCATTATGACAGCTTGGCTTAATTAACTCGCTGCTTGATATCCAGCGTGGCGCTACTGTACTAGCTATCGGTGTATCGCCTGTGTGTGGTTTGAAGGCAACAGGGATACCAGCGCACCTCGCTCTAGCTAAGCAAGTGAGTGATTTACGAGAAGAGCTTGCAGGTTTCCGCGATGAATTGAGGAACCTGGAGACAGAAGTTGCATCAAAGCTCCCGATTCAGCTTGCAGCAACAGTTGTTAGCAAGTTGCGACAACATTTTGGGATTAATGGAGTAGCTCCAATATCACTGTATGACCTTGACACAAGAATTGCTAACCTACGGACTAGTGTGATGACTGAATTTCGTGATACTCTAAGTCAAATTCAATCTTCGAACAACGCTGTTGTCGCTCATCAGACTGAGAATGATAGCAAGAGCGGAGGCACACGGTCATGGCAAGATGGAGAAATATGTCATGCGGTACCGAAGGGTTGGGAGGTTCCTACGCCCACAAACGTGAAAACCATGTGGAACTTGTGGTTTTTTCGGAATAAAGACGCACGAATTTATCCATATAAACAACTTAACAAACAGCATGATATACAACCAACTCACCAAAGGCGGCACTCTCGCACTAGTATTGTTATGACGTACTTGGAGCAACTTGCTCAGAAGCTAATGTCTTACCAGTTGGAGTAGCACAAATCTCTGACCTACCTATTACTGCTGCCGACCAAGTCTTTAACGTCATTCAGAAGAAGATGCCGAAGCAAATATACAAAAGATACCTACAAGGGCTGAGGAATTGTCTTGTGGCACACTATACAATCGGCTATGCGATTATCGTAAATCACAGCAGCGTAGGGCATGAATATCAGCTAACTATTGTAAATTGCAGGAGCATAAAGCATGAATAGCAGCAAAACTCAATACGTGTGTAGTGCACTCCAACGGTATCAGATCTGGCCAATCAAAGCACTCTATCACAATGTGATCTGACTCATATCACAAATATCGTCATTATATACATCTCTGAAACCGCGACCAACGGCTAGTTCCAACTCTTTGATTAACCCGTGATACTCTGTGTCGTTCACCGTCACGTCGTCCAGAGGGAATCCATGGGCAGTCAGGACGTGCCAACCGGGTAAACGCCACGGAATACATCCACGACTTCCCTGTCGGGTGGAGACTTTGGCTGTACCATCGAAACTCAGAACGTATCCTTCGAAGTCTGAATCTAGCATTTCTACAGGCGGTTTGATTCGCCTCTTGGCTGGGATCAAATTTTCAGCAACTTTGTCTAAGCGTTCTCTGGGAGTAATGCCCGCACCGAGGATGGTAGCCATTATGTCTTCATCGCGCTACACGCGGCGTAGTTCCAGAATCTACTGCGACAATTCCAGACCCCATTTCAGATGACGGCTGACGTCGGGGTTTGACTTCAGTAGCCACCTCAGGACCGAGTACCAAGTGACTATCACAATCCGTATCCCCGAACCATAGATGAGCAGGCGAAACTGTTCTAGAACTTGCAGGATCGCTAACACCTCCTTCTCTGCGATGTGGTGTTGGGGTTCGGACTCATTCAGAACCCACCCTGTCACACGCACTGGTTGGATGATCCCACCGTGTTCCTGACCCAGGACAGTGCATGCCGCCCAGGGAGTTGCATGTGAGATGATGACAAACGGCTTGGTACAGCCTGGATGGCGCAGCAGCGGAGTAGATGTATTTTTACGTTTCAGTGTTTCGAACGCATCCTTGGCTCTATCCAAATTGCGTCCGGTGCGAACACGGCCTCATCCAACTCGTAAAGCACAGGCGCAACAACAGGTAAATCCTCAACAAACTTGGTGTAGTAGTTCAGACTTCCGAGGAACGATTGAACGCCCTTCAGAGTCGATGTGAATGGTAGGTCTTGAACGCTCTTGGCAATCTTCGGAGTAGATCTAATGCCTTCGGCACAGACTTCGTGGAACAGATACAGTATAGCCTGCTTACCGAACCCACTTTTCAGGAGACCGACCGAAATATTCCAATATCGGAGTCGGAACAATAGAGCATTCAGACCCTCACAGAGTTGATCCCAGGTAGGGCCCCATGAGCTATATCATCTATGTAGGAGCTTCGGTCCCATCTACGCCGGTGTCGGAATATTCCGCGTGAATGCTGTCGCCTCATTCGTCAGCTCCGGAAGTCTGAAACTACCTTCGTCACGAGGGTTCCCGATCGTCGGCTCGGTGTCTGGGGCAGACAAATTCAGAAATTCCAAGACTTCCCGATCGACCTTGGCCTCTTCCTCAGGTGGGAGCCGCAAGAATCCCCAGGGACAATTATTAATTACACCCTGATACGCTAACGGCGCGTTCTTGAGTCCAAAAGGCATCCGGAGCCACTGGAAGTGTCCGAATGGGCAAACAAAGGCCGATATCAACTTCACCCGCTCAGTCGTTTGAATCGCCCAGAAACCGTTCGCCATGTCTAGACTCATGAACCATGCCGCGGTATTAAAATCATTCAGTAGGTCGTTAATCGGAGGTAGGGGGTGTCGTGATAGTTTGATCAACTGGTTAACTAGCCGATAATCAACACACATTTTGATATTTTCTCCATTCTTCTTCAAAATGATCACAATCGCGGATGACCATTCCGATTCAGAGCGTTCAATGAGCCCGGTCTCTAGGAGCTTCTTCAGCTGTTCGTAAACCTTCACCAAATACCCGGAGGCGATCTGTCTAGCGCGCAGTGCTATCGGCATCGCATCGCCCACGTCTAGATCACAAATGACTCCGCGAGCCGGGGCCGGTGCTGCATTACCATCACCCAAAAAATGGATGATGATAACTCAGGATCTTCCGCATCTTGTCCTCCATCTCTGGGGTCGTGATGCCTGGGACGCCGACATCAGTTTTGGCGATGTCACACTCCGGGATCAATTCTTTTAACTCTGGAAACATAGTCAAGTGATCACTCAACTGAGCCAGAAGCTCAGGCCCTTCTCGCAAGCAGACGGCTGGTTCTAAATCCAATTCTTCCATTGTCACTCGCATGACACGTTCGTATTCTCGTTCAAGTCTTTGGACAGGAGTGTCCGAGAGGTCTGGGCGTCATCCACGGGGTCTGAGAAATCGTCCAAGGCTATTCGAGGACGCCGTCTAGCACATCGTTCGACTAGAATTCTGGAACGAACCCTAAAGCATCGTTCGTTTCCGAGGCGAAATACACCGGCCTTGTTGGCGGTTGATGTTCTGGATCCTCTGGCCCCGAGGAGGTGGCTGGATCGCCTTCGAAGCCTTCGACGCTCCGGGGTCACTCTGAGTCCGCTGGGCTTTCCGCGGTCGCCCCAGTCGTAGACGTCTCTGAGCTTACGCATCGAGCTTCAGCCTAACCAGTTTGTCAGGGACATAGCCACACCGGTCTCAAACGCCGCATCCGCAAGATCTTGGGAAGTTGACTTGGGTACCAACATCTCTGGTATCCACTTCTCCAGTCTCCTCGGCGAATGTCTTCATAGAATCGTCTGCCAGATCTTCCACACCTAAGGTATTTGCCTCTGTCTTTGGGATGGTAGCACATCGAGCAGCGAGGAAAACTTCCACAACTTCCAGCCGTTCTTGCAGCTGCATTATCCGAACCTCAGCATCCTGAGATTTTGGGCGTACAAGAAGTTTCGGTCGTGACACCCCGGAAGGATCCCATAGTCGCATCAACTGCTCTAGGTGTTCGACACGCATCCGACCCTGACGCGATTCGGTGCCCTTGAGAATAAGCAGGTGCCACTCCTTACACCTAGTCTTCCCTGGGCGGACGAATCCTGGCTCCTTCGGGAAGTGTCCATACACCACAATCCAAGCAAGTGCAGTCCGAGAGTCGATCCAGACATTTCTGTCTGAAACGTTAACCACTCGGACTGCCGTAGCCCACGGCCGGGCCTTAAACAGGATCTCAGTCACCCCTCATTTTCCTCGTCCGGCCCAGACCACTTCTCGCTGCGGGTTGGTCTGTCCATATTCAAACTGGACTACCGCAGCTTCGCCTGGACGTAAATACAGGCTCTTCTTCGCACATACCGGCAGTTCTAAACCGCCACGGGACGTCGCCATACATCACGACGTTCTCCTCGTCCGGTAGCTTGACTACTCCTTCCCGGACGCACAATCTAACTCCAGCCGAATACATGAAGTTCATACCTAGCAATACGTTAACACCTTCACCGATATTTCCGATCCAGACGTCCTGAAGTTAAATCACTTCCCAACCAAGGGTGATCTTGACGCGAGCATGTGCGGAGATTTACATCTGGATTCCTCCCAGGTCAGACATTTTGATCTGTCGATGCGTTCGGATTTTAAGGCTGAGCCTACGCGCTAGGTCCGGACTCACAATATTAACCGAAGCACCCGCGTCTAGGAGTATCTTTGTTCGCCGATCGTTGATCGCCCCCCACACAGGTACAACTTCATACGAGTCCTCCGAATCATGATCTTCCATATCTCTGGCCCGGACCCGATGTAACTACTTGGAGTCAGTTGTTGCATCAGAGTGAAGCAGAGCCGCCATTGTTGCACGAAGATCTTGAAACTGCTGCTGGAGACATTGCGTTTCGGATGTTTCCCGGATTCTTCGGTGTTCTTCCGTGTTCTTCAGTTGCTGGAGGCTCGCGCGCTCTGCTGCAAGCGCCTCTTGCTTCACGGTCGGGGCTTTTGCCGCCTCCACCGTCCAGCGCGCGCTCTTCATCAACTTTTGCCATGTGCTGCTGCCAACGCTGATCGTATTCGGCCTGGAACCGATTGCGGTCACGACGTGTGACCTCCTCGACCTCTTTCCCGACGCAGGATTGAGTCCGTTCGGTGTCCGGGTATGCACGTGACTGCTCTTCGACGTTCACCTGTGCTGCTGTCTCCTGAAATGTCGTCTCCGCGCGCTGTCGTTGACTCTCCATGCCCGCTAGGCGTCCGTCCAAAGCTTCTACCGCGTGGATCGCGTTCTGGAGCTGGCAATAGACGGCTAGACGTGCATCGAGTTGGGCATGGTGTTGCCGGACTCATGCGTTTCCTCCAGCGTTGCAAGGCTTCGGTCCTGCTCCATGCCCATCCGGGCGAGGCCGTCTTGACTCTGGTGCAGGACGTTCATAGCGACTTGAGTGGCCCCGGATCCAGACGAAGAAGGGCTCGACCACCTGGATGAGGATGCGCGGCTTGACCTACTTGTCCCCCTCGTTCTGAAACCACTCGCTGAAGACCGTGGTAGCGTGTTGTCTCTGGAATTGGATGACGCGTGTCGGGTGTCACGCGACGTCTCAGAGTCATTCAGTGACTCGTCGCGTTGGTGACGTCTGGCCGCGCGTCCCATTCTCGCCGAAGGCCTTCAACTCGAGATCACGCCTGTCCCTGAAGCCAGGGGGCCGTCTGCTTTCGCCATGGCGACGTCATCCTGGTCCACCGTTTTTGAGAATTCAGGGATAACAATGCGAGACAAATGCATGCCCATGCTACCCTCCACATTCTGAACTTCTTCGGCTTGAACGCTCATGGCTACGTTCGCTCCAGCGTATGCAGGTAACTCCCCAACCGACAACATCGACGACGCATAGCTTTCCCTAGAAGAATCCTGCGTTCCGGACGTAGTCCCATGTGAATAGCTCTCTGAAGATCCAGACCACGCTAGGCATAGAATCAGAGATTCCACTCGAACCAGAGTCTTCAATCTGCAGGCGCCCGACGGACGCATCCAAACTCGAATTCCGAGATTATGGTGTCGGGAGAGTGAAGGAGTCGTGGAGACGCTGGGCATTGGGGTCGACGGAGCGTTATGGGGTCGCTTGACTTCCGGCTTGCCATCTGACGATGATGCCACAAAGCCCCTCGCAGATCGTACTCCGGTCACCCGGAAGCGCAACGCAAACTCTGTCCCAGAAGACTGGCTTCCGCATCTGTCATCGGCGAGTCGCCTTGAGCTTCCGATTTCGGAACAGTTGGCTGCAGTTCTGGACATGGCATCACCTCGCAAAAAACATCCACTGTGAGTTTCTTCCACTAGATGAATTCCACAGCAAACAAGCACCGGATAGTCGCCGTCACGAAGCGAATCTGGTCCGGGCCGACGTTCTCAGCGTGGGTCCGAAATCATTCCGGGACGATATTGTTGAACTGGAAACCTGCTTCGAAGAAAAATGTCTGAAGCACAGCCGCACACTGGCGGGCTTCGAGCAAGGTGACCGGGACTTGGATTGCTGCCAGGTCTTGGACGCGTCCGAAATCCACTGCGTTCTGTGTGTAACTCAGAGATCTAAGCTTCGTCCTCATCATCCAGCCAAGTTTGCTGGAGTACGAAGTCGGAAATCGCATTGGCCACCTCAAACCACGATACGTCGTCTGGCACTTCAGACCACGTGTACGCCACTTGTGGCGGAAACGCTCGTCCAGAGGGAACTGACTCCCAGCGATGCGCTTGGCGCGCAACATACGCCTTCGCTAACGCGTCCGCTTGGCTGGACAACCGGTCCAGAGGTCACTTGTGCTGGTGATCGGTGTTCTGTCGCTCCGGGAACCGACGTTGCTTCCGACTTCACACGCACGACAGTTCGTCGAACGATCTTCTTCGATTCCAAACCGGAACGTGAGGCATCGGTCGTCAGGTCCTGAACTTTCGGCACTGCCTTCACAACAGGTGGCGCTTTCTCCTCGACCAGCACCACATCCACATCTTGACCCGGTGCCGGAGTCTCCTCTTCAACCGGGGACTCAACCACATCGGCGCCTCCCACAGACGCCTGAGCCGACTCATCCCGAGCCGGCTCGCCTTCGACACGAGTCGTTCCAGACTCTGAGAGCGGTGCTTCCAGACTTACCACACTGGACAACGCTTGGGCGTCCCTGGCAGCAGGTTCAGACACAGCTCTCTCCACATCTTGGGCTGCCTTTTTCGTCGCACATGATTCCCGGACAACGATGTCTAGGTCCTTGTACTCCAATGGCATCAGTTTCCGCATCCGACACGACCGGCGCAGACCTTCATCTTCTCGTCCGCCGTCTCCGCGTCCCGCCTTCTTCTGCGCGTTTTTTTGGTCCCGTCATAGACTACTATTCAGCGGTTAACTACAACCGAGTACACTCACTTTCTACTGACTTAACCAACCACAGTGAAATCTAGGGCACCAAAGTGCGTAGCCCAGGGGGTCCAGAGAATTGATAAACGCTCTCGAACTGGGGTCAAAAACCCTAGAACGCGAACGTTTCAGAGTCGACGTTTGGCCCTTGTGAATCCCTTTGGATTCTTGGTGGTAGCCTGACAACCTGCTGGGTTGGTGGTTAATGTAGGTACTTGAACGTGTCGGGTTGGACGTTTAATGTCTGAAACGCACCCTTGTTAGACTAAGAACAAAGGCCCAGAACACACTCTCTTGTAAGATAGCCAAAATACAGAGTAAAATATACAAATAT
The DNA here is from genome assembly GCA_002215365.1 of Phytophthora megakarya. Taxonomy (NCBI): domain Eukaryota; phylum Oomycota; class Peronosporomycetes; order Peronosporales; family Peronosporaceae; genus Phytophthora; species Phytophthora megakarya. Next base: position 173 of record NBNE01001171.1, on the reverse strand, counting down.
ACAGCCGTTACTGATTCTTTGAGACCCTTGAACGGTGCGGTTATCACCTATCGACTGAGTATGCGCTTTATACACTGGGTAGTATGAAGCGCACCCTATTATTCAGGCGCACCACCCTCTAGGATAGATACAATACTCTGAAATGCAGTCTACTTATAAACTTGCAGGGGACT
>NBNE01001170.1:0-14038 GCA_002215365.1 Phytophthora megakarya | reverse complement strand
GTGGATCCCGGTTCCATCTTGAACACAGCAGTGTCGGCACCACTCTCCGTCTGGCCCTCACATGAGACGTCCGAACGTTCGAACGTCTGCATCTTGCCATCGAAGACCTCGCCGGCCTTCACAACGTAAGCCTCAGAATACTGAACGGTACCCTTGCTGGCAGGCCACGAGCCATTAGGCAAGGAAGCAGCTGTGGTAACCGCAACGAGGAGAGCAGCAGTTGTAGCGAATGACGCAAAAGACTTGACCATCGTGGACTAACAGTGAATGTAGGCTTGCTTGACCACTTGTTGCCGATGAGGCAAATTGATTAATGGATGACCAATTGAAGCTTTAATCAGGACGGCTCGACCATCAGAGAGTTGTGACTGTTTGTAGTTTACCTGACGACAGCGACGATCGATGGAGTTTACTTTGCCAAGTTGACGAAGATCGGGAGCAGCAGTTGTTTTCTTGTAGTTGTCCTGCTACTTGGGGTTTGCGGGCGAGCCCACACGCTCCACCCTGCAGGCTCTTTTCCTTCACGTATCAAATCCGAGGTGATGAATCGTGCGTGTCAATGCTGTGGTACTCGCGGTGACAGGTTGACACTTTGTACTGCCGTTCCAAGTCGCTGGTTTCCTTCGGTGAATACGACTACCACAAGGTTTAGAACGATGCAACCTCAAGAAGTTGGAATTCACGATATAGTTGCAATATAGTCTGGAACCTGCAACAAAGACAACGTGAGGTGCCAAGTTTTACAATTGTATTTGAGCAGACACATCATTGTGTGACGCCCGTAACGCACGGGCATTCTCTAGGCATTGTCAACGACTGTGGCGACTTGAGGGGGGGCACTTCAAATTTTAGAGAGTTGTGTCTGTGGCGGGAAGTTGTGCCTATGGCGATCAATTTAAATGACACCATAACTTAAGCAAGGTGTAAGTCTTGTTTTCTCAACGCTCAAGCCTTTCACAACTCCTGGTGTACGCATTGTGCATCGAGCAAAGAGACCAGATTTGGTGTGGTAGTGAACATGTACTGTAGATCCAGATCGAGTGCTGCACACCGAAGTCACAACTTGGTGATCGTGTGGTTTTCGAGAAGCAAAAGGTGTCAATCCCATAATCATGATTAAACGACGACTACCGGAACAGCCGTAGCAAATCACGTAGCGACAACAAGATGGCGTGTTGGTGTACTTCGACAGTTTCCTTTTTACAAGGACACCATGACAGCGAGAGAACGATAAAGACGTAGAGCCAGTGATTCCTCCACTTTGCTGTGTCTTCAGCTGTTGCTTCAACAACGTCGGAGACCTGAACAGAGTCATCTTGTCGTTCTTGCACGTCACGCTGCATTTCCTTGATGATCTGAACCATCTGCTCCGTTAGTCGCGTTAATCAACAAACTTCGATTCTTGAACACCACACGGTCAAGCAGCTTTCGTGGGCGACGGCCACGTTGGTCTCGTTTTTCTCGACTCCGCTTGCCATCACAGCCCTGTTGTCAAGGTCCGGACATGTATCAGTCCACTCCTCTGTAGCCAGCTCGGGTATTCGTATGCATAGAGAGCAAGGCACGGTAATTGTGCTCGAATCTAGCAGATCATTTGCTGGAGTTGGCTCACTTCCACATGACCATGACTCAGTGTGCCGTAAATGTAGTGCACCTTGACTCAGACGATCTAGTGTTTCAATTTCAACGTAAAGTTGTCGGTAATGAAGCATAGTTCATGAAGTGACCGTAGCGCCTAGACAGAGGAGCAAACAACCGACACAAGTGGCTCCTGACGTTCAAGCACCGAACCGATGGTCAAACAGCAACATCACCAGCAGTTTAATCGGAAAATGATCATCCAGGATCTGAAATTCGACAACCAGAGCAACGAACAGGTCAAACCAAGGCAGCGAACGACTGCAACAGAAATCCAACTTCGACGCCAGAGGGGATGAACGCCCGGATCGTGACAAGTTCGAGGGTTAAACAATGTAATTTCATCATTTTTAAGCTGCAGCTGCTACTCCCAGTCTAGTGACTGTGCATTTTTCATAATTCACATGTCAACTCAAGACAGTTTCCCACAACAAACTTTGACCATCTCGCATTGCTCCAACACCCAGAATTCTAATTCCCACTACGGTGCATGTACTAATACATATTGCTTGCTCCTAGCCTTTGTGATAGTCGACGGGATGGCGTCAACTTGACGCTTGTCAAGTTGTCAAGGCGAGCACGACCGATCAAACTCTAAATGACTGGCATGATCCATCGCCATGGATTTGGCACGTCACGAAAAGAGACAACTGGATGAAGCATGTGGGCTCGCCCGCAAACACCAGAGACCAGGACGACTGCAGGAAAACAACTGCTCCACCCGATCTTCGCACCAACATAGCGCTCCACCAACGGACCTGTTGCCGAGCCATCGTACAAACGGTCACAGCACTCCTGATGTCGTTGCATGTCCTGAATCAACCGTTAGTCGGTTCTATCATTATTCAATTCGTCTCCTAGGCAGCAAGTGGTCAAGCAAACCAGCCAACGCCACATTTTCATTGCTGTAATTTACAATGGTCAAGTCTTTTGTACCATTCGCGACGTCCGTCGCTCTCCTCGCCGCAGCGGCAACTGCCGCTTCACTGCCTGACGGTTCTTGGCCTGCTAGCAAGGGTACCGTTCAGTTCGCCGAGGCTCACATCATCAAGGCCGGTGAAGTCTTCGATGGCAAGATGCAGACGTTCGAGCGTTCGGACATCTCGTGCGAAGGCCAAACCGAAAGCGGTGCATCCACTGCCGTGTTCAAGATGGAACCCGGATCAACCCTCAAGAACGTTATCATCGGCAAGAACCAAATGGAGGGAGTCCACTGTGATAAGCATGACTGTACCATTGAAAATGTTTGGTGGGACGATGTTTGTGAAGACGCTTTCAGTGTCAAGGGAGGAACTGCGGACAGTGTCACCAAGGTTATCGGTGGTGGTGCTCGTTACGCTGACGACAAGGTCATCCAGCACAACGGTTTCGGTACCGTCGAGATCGACGGCTTTTATGGTGAGGACATCAGCAAGCTCTACCGTTCATGTGGCACCTGTGGCAACCGACCAAAGAAGGTGAACGTGTCGAACGTGTACGTCGTGAACCCGACGAATGCCATCGTGACGGTGAACAAGAACTGGGGTGACGAAGCCACCCTAAAGAATATCTGGATCAAGTCGGGTAAGGCGACCGTGAAGGTTTGCCAGTGGTCTCAGGGCAATGCCAATGGTGAGCCTAAGATCCTGGGCAACGGTCCGTCCCCACCGCTGTGTCAGTACTCGGAGAGTGATGTGCACATCAACCAGGACATATCACAGGCGTCGTCGACATCTTCGTCGGCTTCAGATCCTACGCAGCAGTCGTCCGCTTCGACATCGTCAGACCCCACTCAACAGGACCCTACTCAGACGGCGTCGTCAACTGCTTCGTCGGCTTCTGCCTCGTCGTCTGAGACCCCCATTCAGTCCTCATCCACGACCGGTTCGTCGCTCGCTTCGTCGGCCTCGTCGAACTCGTCTGCGGATGCGTCGGATGCGATGGCACCCGGTACGGTGTCCCCCGTTGATAACGGTAACAACGAAGAATCGGTGGTGAGCACTGGTGGCAGTCAAACGGAGCAGCAGGACTCACCCACCAACACGCCTTCCGTCTCGAGTTCGAGTTCCGGATCGTCGACGGACGATGTCTCACAGACTGACATCCAGCAGTCGAGTGTTGCTTCGAGCAACGCTAACGACCGTCCTATGAATGATGTCCAGCTTCGTTGCGATTCCTCATCGGGTAGCAATGCTGAGCAGGTTGAATTCCCTACTCAGTCGTCTACTTCAGCATCCGCTTCTACCTCGTCGAGCAGCAGCATTGAACAAAGCGATGTGCCTTCACAACCGACTAGCGTTGCTTCGAGTAGTGCGAACGACCGTCCTATGGATGATGTTCAACTGCGCTGCAATTCGGCGTCTGGTAGCAACAGTGATGTTGAGTTCCCTACTCAGTCGTCTACTACTGCCTCTGGCTCCACCTCTTCGGGTAGCAGCGTTGAGCAAAGCGACATGCCTTCGCAGCCGACCAGCGTTGCTTCAAGCAGTGCCAGTGATCGTCCTATGGATGATGTTCAGCTTCGCTGCAATTCGGCATCTGGCAGCAACAGTGATGTTGAATTCCCTACTCAGTCGTCTACTTCAGCATCCGCTGCTACCTCGTCGAGCAGCAGCATTGAACAAAGCGATGTGCCTTCACAACCGACTAGCGTTGCTTCGAGTAGTGCGAACGACCGTCCTATGGATGATGTTCAACTGCGCTGCAATTCGGCGTCTGGTAGCAACGCCGAACAGGTTGAATTCTTCACTCCGTCGTCTACCTCTGGCTCGACCTCTTCAAGCAGCAATTTTGAGCAAAGCGAAGTGACTACGCCGCCATCCAGCGTGGCATCTAGTAACGCCAACGATCGTCCTATGGATGACGTCCAACTCCGATGCGATTCCTCGTCCGGCAGTAATGCTGAGCAGATTGAATTCCCCATTCAGTCGTCCACTGCAGCTTCTGCTTCTACCTCGTCGGGCAGTAACAACGAAGCTCAGAACCAAGTGGAGACTTTTGCTCCCAGTGTCAGCACCGCCTCCAGCGGTTCCGTAACCCAGAATGATTCCCCTATCCAGAACTCGGGCAGCGACTCAGTCACTCAGAACTCCGGCAGTGGTTCAGCTACGAACTCGACGGGTAAGCTCCCTGACGGTACGTGGCCCGCCAGTACGGGTGTCGTTCTCTACTCGGAGCCTTACATTATCAAGGCTGGTGAGGTCTTCGACGGTAAGATGCAGACGTTCGAGCGCTCGGATATCACGTGCCAAGGTCAAACTGAAAGTGGTGCATCTACCGCCGTCTTCAAGATGGAGCCTGGATCCACCCTCAAGAACGCTATCATAGGCAAGAACCAAATGGAGGGTGTTCACTGCGACAAGAACGACTGCACCATCGAAAATGTTTGGTGGGACGACGTGTGCGAGGACGCTTTCAGTGTCAAGGGCGGAACCGCCGACAGCGTGACCACCGTGACGAACTGTGGCGCTCGTTATGCTGACGACAAGGTCATCCAGTTCAATGGTATGGGCACGGTCAAGATCAACGGCTTCTTCGCTCAGGAATTCGGCAAGCTTTACCGATCGTGTGGCACGTGCGCTGGTAACTCCCGTACTGTGGAGGTGGAGAATGTGTACGCTATTGACCCGAAGGTGAGCATCGTCACGGTCAACAAAAACTATGGCGACAAGGCTACTCTCCGTAACATTCACGTCAAGACCACAACGGGCAAGGACACCATCAAGGTGTGCCAGTGGTCACAGGGTGGCAAGAAGCCGATCAACTTGGGTGACGGTCCGTCCGGAACACTCTGCAACTACTCGGCGAGTGATATCCACATCAACGAAGAGTAACTTCGTTTAGAGCACAACGGAGGATAGAGCGCGAATTGTAGCGTACTCCGTAGTATTGATGTTATAGCGTATGCAAACGGTATGTCCATAGATGTATTTCATGAAAACATGGTTTATCAAGCTTGTATTCTCCTTTCGCTAACTTATTTGACATTTAGTTTGGCATCGCTAGAACATGTAAAACATCCGACACTCGAACTCGGGCTCTAGATCAAAGATCATCCTCGGTTCCACGTACGCTTTTTGCGCTTGCAGTCCCCAGGCGCCACAGTTCCAACTGGATCGTCGTCATCGCTTTCGCCGGTAATGGCACTAGCATCGTCGGCGACACTATTATCGTTTGAAGAAGGCTCAGGGGAGCTCGTAGGGTAATCAGTCGATGCGGGTGTATCAGTCGGAGCGTCCGTATCGGAGTTTGTCTCTGGTGTTTCTGTTTCAGGGTTTTCCGTGGTCGGTGTGGCGGTAGAATTTCCGATTCCAGCGGTGCTACCGCTGCAGTTTTCGACATAGGACGGTTTGCCAAAGATGTAGTACTGCTCGTAGTCGTCGTTACTGCCCTTGTACTGTGTCGACTCGATCGAGTTAGTGTAGAAGTAGAAACACTCGTGGTTCCCCAAGTCCTCGTTCTTAGTTACACGATCGCCACCGACAAATGTGGGGCATTCTGGTTCACTACTGGAGCCCGCTGAAGTCAACGTAATGTCTGCGCATGAAACAAATTGAGGTTCGGCCCAACCGATGTTGCCGTAGCTAGATCCCACACCGAACCAGATCCACTGCAACACGTAGTCCCCTTCATCCAGCCAATCTGGTAGAGTGATCGTGTCTCCACAGGAGATAGTGTAGTCACCACTGCTGTCTCCAGCGTATCGACTTGTTGAACCATCACTAGGGACACATTCCGGTCCGGACTCTCGACACGTGTAATAAAACACGCTATCGTCAAAATCGGAGGCAGTCTCGCTACCAGTAGGTGACAGTGCCCAACGAATGAATCCACCAAGGTGGTTGTTGCGCCAGTAGCGAACATCGATCGTCTCACCAGGGGAAAATGAAGTCGGAGTCTTCGGGGTGGTGTTAGGGCATCCGATAGTACCGTCGGTAGTGACTGGTCCAGTATCACGAGATACAGGCTTTGTCAGCCATGAATGAGCTTCCACGGAGCGAGGAACGAAGCAGCACAAGGCTGTCACAGCAGCAGAGAAGGAGACGAGCTTCATCAAATTGAAAAGTGAGCGTTGCTTCGAGGCTTTGAACGTAGCCTCCAACACTAAGCCACCTTCATCTTTCTTCACCTGACGGTGATCACTTCCGTCAAATAGTGGACGAATAGCACGAAGTGTTTGCTCGCATGAGTCCACATGGTTTCGATGCGCTATCTCAAACCCATTTGTTCATTAATTTCTCCTGGAGTGACGACTTGGTTATCTGGTCCCATTCTTCTGGCGATCTTCGATAGTCCATTATCTGGTGATCTGCGGCAACAAATGGATAGATAGATACACTACCTCATTCTCCATTCATTTGAATTTTGGGGTACAGCATCATCTTAGAACCGCAGGTATAGATGTAAAGGTGGCGGTGAAGGAATGCTGTTCTGACGACTTATCTTGTCATCTGAATACCCTTCAACGATGTTAATAATGTTGGTTTGGAGGCATCGCTATCGCTCCTTCATGTCCGTGATTGAGATGCACCTTCGACTGTCGACGTTTCCGTTGTTTGCGAGCTTTCCTACGTGCAGCTTCGTACTTCGCAGCGGCAGTTGGATTATCGAGAGATGTCAACGGGCTGACCATCGGGATCAAACACAGCGGAAGTTGTTGGCCTGCGCTATCTCCAAGAATACTGCCAATGTTGCGGTCTGCAGCTAATGAGTAGAAGTAACTCGCGTCGTTGTCGGATGTTTTATCGTTGTAGATGCTAGAATTGCGCTCTTCATACTGCGTGTTTTCCCATGTATCCGGTAGTTCATGTTGGCCAGGTTTATACCAGGACGATTCCCCAGTGACAGTGTTGTAGTAGTATGTGTAGTTATCTTCTGTAAACGCTTCAACCCACTCTCCAATTTCGTCACGCGTAGTTTTCCACTCGTTCGGTGCGACTGCAGTAGCTTCAGATACTGCATTAGCCTTATCGATGAATGAGGACGGCTCAGTGTACCTAGTCGGAGGTAAGTTCTGATAATCGTTGATAATGACCGCACATTGGATGTGATTGTTGCGTAGTGCTAGGTGATACGCTTTCTCCCCACTAAAATTGCAAATGTGGGGGCTGGCTGCAGTCTCGAGCAGTGTACGAACATTTTCGAGACATCCACACCCAGCCGCTACATGAAGTGCTGTATTTCCTTCGCTGCACTGGGCATCAATGCATTCGTCAGTCAGCATAGAACATAGAAAATGAAGAGCTTCGAATCCAGTAGAGCATGCAGCAGCATAGTGCATTGGAGTCCAGCCATTATCATCTCGTAGATCTGGTTGTGCACCTGCATCACACAAAATTTGCATCATCTGCATGGATAATACAATACAGTATGATGAGAAGGTAGAAAATGAAAAGATTTTATCAGCGCAAATTCACACCTTGACGTCACCAGCGTTCGCCGCAACGTGGAATGCTGTAGCCCCGAGAGCACACGGCAAATCGATTTGAATAGATGGAGAGGCAAGTAAAACATTTGCAGTGGCAGTATCTCCTGATGCTGCGACCAATAGGAGCGGGCTTTCTCCTCTACAAGTTAATACAGAAGCACAGTAGTTGTTAGTGGCAATCAAATGTGTATTTCTAGCAACACTTACTCGTGATTTTGGGCATTGCAGTAAACACCCATACGGAGAAGCGTGGAAACTACATGGGCAGTTCTGTCTCCGAGGTTGAGATTGATAGCCAGGTGTACCAACGAATTGCCGTCGCTGTCATGCATGCTCTGTAATCCACCACGATATTTCTCCAGAACTGAGTGTAGTCTACTCTCCTGTACACTTCTGGTACTATCCGCATTGACTTCACTGAGTAACAAATGAGAAATTTCCTTGTAAACTTCTGCTATCGACTTGTCGCTCAAATCCTCTGATGTTAATATAGCCACTTGTGGCGTTGACTCGTCCAAGGGAGAATGCCGCGCATACTTGCTAAATTCATCCAAATACTCTTGCCACTGACGTGCATCTAGTTCCAGTCGATAAGAATTACGTTCGTTTGTTGCCTCAAAATCTCCTTGCTCTCGTCTCCATTGAAATACAACTGTGCGGTTGCCACGGGTAACGACCTGAAAGCTGTTTGCTGGCTCATCCAGTACAGATATGTCAATAATATCAACGAATTCGATGAAACTCGTATCACAAGATACGTTGTCCGCACTGCCAGAATTTCTGTCGTATCTCCACTGCAGTCGGCTAAAAGATCCGTCCACTTCGCACCATACCCGTCTTGCTACTCCCAAATTTGCCGCTTTTAGCACGGTATTGTGTGGTTCATTGGTATGTACTACACCTGAGCATTGCTCCAAATGATCCAACTCGAACTTGCGGTCAGATACCCAGCAAATACTGCACTGGTCACACTTTCGAGGGTACTGGTGAATCTGAGGGGCTGGAGGAGGAAGATTGTTACTGCTAACTTCCACACAATTGCTACCTTCAGACGGGAATTTCCAGAGGTATCCACCGATGGACGCAACTTCATCTTGGATCTCCTCTGGATTGTGATCAACGGATGCGACTACTGCATCGACTAAGCATGCTAACACAGCCTCGACTTCGGATTGTTCCGGCATGACCTTAGATGCAACGCGTTTGTCGAAGTTATTCACACTAACCACCACAGTGGTTTCGTACATTCGACATTCGACAAATATAACATGGCACACAAACATCACCTACCTTGGTGGCTAAACTCACATGTGTATTGCCTTCGTGATGCTGTTGCTGTACTAAGCAAATGTCTGCAGCTTGTCGACAAATTCGGCAGCCGAAAGCACTTGAACTCCTCGTTTAGAAAAGCCGTGGAGTGTTGACGATTTCTTGGAGGCACGAGCAGCGGAACCTGTCAGCAGGAGAAATGCCTCTTTCAGAACGGTGACTTGATAACCCCTGTCCAACGCAGTCTGCACGCAGGATTCCACGCTTCCCAAGACTGAGATACCCATGACGACGATATGCGTGACCATCAAATTTCGCAGGACGTAGTCAAGGTTGGTTGCTGCAAACACACTACCAATCGATAAAGGTTAGTATCTGGAATACCGATTGTCAGAACAAATCTACTTACTTGACTCCTGTGCGAGGCAACACGATATCACTGTCATCGTCAGGTGCAATTCGCTTTGGAACTTGAGCACCGAACCCATTCTTGGGCACATGGATACCTGCATGTTTGTGGACGCGGGATCTCTCACGACCGTCACGCGTAGCGCTCTCCACTACAGAATAAATGACTTCCATGCCTTCACTCGCGCGGCTGGCGAGAAGCACATCCTGGATTGTCGGAATCAGCACGCTGTCTACGCGCTCATAAAACTCATAGTTGTTCGATTTTGGTCGAGTTTTCGCTGGGCTTACCCTGGAGTTGTTTAGTTCGTGCTTTTCAACAAACTCTTCTTCGCTGTCGGTGTTAATGGAATCAGTTGCTCGCTTGGCACTGTACCCGTGTCGCAGCGTGAAATAGTTTTGAACGTCCAAGATCACCAAGGCTGTCGTCATTGGACACCAGTGCAGCATCGCCAGCGTAGCTGCGGCAGGAACACTCTCCACTAGCTCGCGTTCATTCTGGTTATCTTCCCGACTCAAATCTTTCGTCTCACCAGCATGGCTGTGAGGCTTGCTCTTTATCGAAGAAGCAGGCGACCAGTCGAACGCCAATTCACTTGCGCTTGTGCTCCGTGTGGCTACGACACTCCCTGACGAAGACATTGCCGCAGATCCTTTGGGCGGAGGAACTTTACCCAGACGATTACGCAGCAACGTTGCCGCTTCGTGTTGCTGATGTTCACGTTGTTGCTTGCGTTCAATATCGCGCGCTGCAATCTGACTCTGCTGTGCGAGTCTCTCCTGTTGGGCAAGCACACGTGAAGCCGTTTGCGCTCCAAGAAACCTGATCGTGAACGACAGCTCTTCTCGATCCAAGTACGCCTCACGGATCTGCTGGAAGATGTCGGTTGAATGCGATCGCGCCACCATCATAGCAGGAATTGTCACTGTTTCCGCCAACTGATCGTGACGCTGACCTGCATCCATGACGAACGCCTCACCGCTGTTATCGTCACTGTTGTTGGCCACCAGCACGGCCACTGCACCTGCTTGTTGCGCATGCACCACTTTGGTCACGAAGTCGCAGATCCCTCGCTGAAGTACCGCGATCTTGTCTCTCAACTCGAGCGCATTCTTCAACGGGATGTGACCCGTCACCGGTTGTGCTACGACGGCCTGCGCATAAATGTCCTGACCCTCCCGCACACCATTAGCACCGAAATCCGCCAGCGGACAATACACCAACTGCCCTTGCAGCTCTAGGAAAGGCCAAAACATCGATGCAATTATGACACGGATCGAAGATATGCCAAACAGTCGGCCAATCTGATCGCGAGGGGACACAGCAGTTCCAAATGGCTTCGGGTCCAGCAAGCAGCTCCGCCAAGCAGTCGCATTCCTCCATGAGCGGCCTCGGGTTCCTGTCATCACCACAAGCCTCCGACTACCTGCCATCTATCTCGCCCACCATCGTCTACTCAACAGCACAAGCGACGTGGACGCAGCAGGAGCTACAAACGCTGCACACCGGACTTGCGCAGTTCCCCGCCGACCAGTTCGACAACGTCACTCGTTACATCAAGATCGCCGCTACGCTGCCGCGCAAATGCGTACGCGACGTGGCCTTCAAGGTGAAAGCGCTCGGCTATTCCAGTGGCCAAGCAGCAGCCGCTACCGCCACGAAACGCATGAAGATCGAGCCGTATCAGGAACCGAACCAACCGTCTACGTCGACTGCGGAGCTGGAAGAGGCGAGACTCGCGGCGTTGCTACAGGACAATGTGCTGGCCATCAACACGATGCGCACTAATCTCTTGAACGGCAAAGCCGACGAGAACCGCGCACAAATGATCAAGTTCCGAGATAATTGCGAGACGGTGCTCTCTGCGTACGTTGAGGGTCTCTTGGTTATGTAGCTTGCTAACTCTCGTTGCCTGTAGTCTCGGAGATATTTGCACGTCCATTCCACCGCTGCCACTACAACTCGACACGTCGCTGTTAGAAGAAGACGACGCGAACAACAGCAAGAACCAGTAGAAAGAGGCAGCCTGCAAACTTGCTCACATACCTGGTTGCCAGGCGCCAGGATCTATCTTAATGTCCAACGAGTAGACTCTTCTTGCACGTGACTCTCAGCGTCTACGACTGTATCGGTCACGACTCCGACTGCGTCTATCTCGACCTCTGTCTCGGCCGTCGCTTCGGTCGCGATCACGCCGGTCTCTATCGCGACTGCGACTCCGTTTGCGGCGACTTTGGCTTCGACTGCGGAGTCGTCGATCTCGTTCTGGGGACCTGCTTTCTCTTCTGCTTCGCCGTTCCTTGTCTTCTCTCCGATCTACACGGGGTTTGTCCATATTGAGACCGGAGCGTCTGTCGGGCTGCTTGTCCTGCTCGTCCTTCCGCTTCTTCCGCTTCTTCTTGTCCTCTCCAGGCAGCGTCGGTCTCTTGGTCGCTCCCAGTCCCAGCAACTTGTGTCTTGGCTGCGGTGCGACACCCACGTCGTCCGGATCCACGTCCCCTTTCCAGCCCATTCCCCGGAGCAGAGCAGCCCCAAAAGCTTCCACTGGTACTGAGTCGTACACGTCACTATGGACGTCAGGAGCTTCAGGACGCAGTGCTACGTCGTGCCGATACTTGTCCGTGACGTCCTGCAGCTCATCGAGGCCTGGCACAGCATTTTGCTGCAAAATAGGCTTCTTCTGGTCACTTTTAGGTCGTTTTTCTCCGTCCTGGAACAACTCCGAGCGCTTCTTCTCTCGGTCGTCAGCAATGGGGATCACCAGGTCCTTCTGAGCTGTATCTTGGCTCGGATTCTTGGCTCCTTGCGTCTCCGCGAGTATCTGGGCTGCTGCTTGTTCGTCCGCCGAAGTGCCTATTTGGTCAGCTGAACCTAATTTATCTTTATTTAGGGACTTATTTGCTTCAGACCAGGCATTAGTCTCCAATAACGGGATCACGAGTGGCTTCTTGCCGTCCTCTGTGAGCTGCGCCGGCGCGTTCGGGTCAAAGTCCGTTACAAAGACCTTCTCTGGCGCTTGGGGAGCAGCAGGCACAGCAGCCGAGAAGCCCGTGGACGTCCCGAGCGCCTTCTTCTTGCCTTTCTTGAGTGCGAAGCCGCCTAGTTTCATTTTGGAAATTTTGGCGGCAAAAATTGAGCAATGAAAATGGTCAGGAATGTACCATGATTGTGGTACATCAAAGGGATAGATTTGGGATTATATTTCCAAAATTATGGTACATGCAGGATATCGTGTACACTCTACAGTACCGGTAGGAAGGACAGCCAGTGAATCCAAGAGTTACAGTCGAAAACTAGACTTGACGATCGGATGCTTCAACGTCCTGTTTTCTTTGTCAATGATAATGGGACGCCATACATGTAAATCGTAGTGTCGAACCGAGACAGAGTTAAGGTACTGAAAGAGTTAACTCTTTTATCTCTTCTAGGAATACCAGCTCATACCTGATCGGATACTCGAGAAGCATAAATTTCAGTATCTTGGAGATTATACTGCACATGATAGTATGTATATTGACCTGTTCATCTTGCATTACGCGAAGGAACGGAACGGACTCCGGACTCCAGACGGGGTAATTGATGCGTTATCTTACAATGCATGTCATGGTCGGCAAATAATATATTTTTTTTAAATATTTAAAAATACAGTATATAGGTGTGTGACATAGTACATGTCAGTCATACAGATTCTACGTAAGTCAAGTGACTTGCAGTTCGCTCTTCCCAGCTGATTTGGCTAGGACTCATCTATCATCGGACGGATGATCGGCTGCATGCTCGAAGAACAAGTGATCTGGATTACGTTGCGGAATGGCATGGATTGATCGCTAGAAACTATAAATACATATACATTAGGTATTAATTAATGTACATGTATATGTACAGACGACATAGTGACCAACGTACGCTTCACTGTTCGCATTATTGATCGTACCGTAGAGGACTACTAGAGTACGGGCTACAACATGGAGCCAGGGTGCGAAACTCTGTCAGCAGCAGCTCTGTGATCTTGGGATTGGTTGTGTCCCGTATGGTAAACAGATTCTGTCCCTCAAATCGACTCCGTCCACATAGAGCGCTTTGACAGTCGAGCGCTAGCAATCCACACTCAATGCGAACTATGCGTTTGGTCTCGCTGGCAGCTACTGTCATCTTGTTAGCCGGCGTTGTCGCAACGGAGATGGATTTCAATCGCGTCCGGTCTCCCCAGATTGCTTTTGGTGATGGTCTCGTCGTTCGCTCACTCTCTTCTGATACCAATCATGGACATCCCAAAAGAATGCTGCGAACCAACTCGGACAACGCCAACAACTCCG
>NBNE01001169.1:0-14043 GCA_002215365.1 Phytophthora megakarya | reverse complement strand
GCAACAAGAACGTTAGAAAGGTCGGGATCCAAATGGCTGTGTCCTGTGGGAGCTTGTTGAACACGGTCGGCGCATTGGACTGGGTCCTCAAGATCTATTGTGCTCGACTAGCCGTTTCACGTCATTATCGGCATCTGACATGACAAGAGCAGTCAAGGCTGCCGTAAGTGCCGCGGGTGAGAACCCAGCTGACTACGGTACCCACTCCATGCGCAGTGGCGGCGCAACCGCCTTATTTCGCGCTGGCATCGATCGTCTCGCCATCAAACATTTCGGGAGATGGAAGTCAGATGCGTACGAGCAATACGCAAGAATCGCCAACGTTACCCTGTACAGCATCGCAGCAGCTATGACAAGAGACGACAACCAGCTTCTCCATGGTGAAGTTTCATTATTATCAATATGGGGTCACTCCACGCCGCACCCTCGGCTCGAGTAACTTCATCAGTGAATGAATTTGCTTGCCTGCCCCTACGCTGCCGACTTCAAGGTGGAAAAATTCTTGTCAAAGATATTAGGTTGTAGAAGATGGTATATAGCTAGAAAGGTCAAGCATATTTCGCACAGATGGGTCACCATCCATATATAATATAAGACTTCAACATTTGTTCTAGCGAAATAGCAAATATATTCGACAAGGTATAAAAACTAGGGATATTTTGACTTCATTGCAATGGACTCTAAATATAATAATATCCCTAAAACACCTCCAAGCAACTGTTCGTCAAACTGCGAATGTTTTTTTATGAATATTGCGATGTTTGTGATTGTAGTAAGATAACCATACAGACAACTACTACTACATTCTTTCAATTTTTGGGGTGCAGAGGTGCAAGAAATATCATCTAATTTCGTCCACTAAACTGTGCGTTATCGTCAGAGTCTTGGAGTCAACTGTTCAAGCAAGGTTGCTCTAGGTGCCTCAACTTTGTTTTGCTTGATCAGACCATAAATGTACTTGTAGACCTCGAATTTCTCGCTCTTCTGGATTTCTGCTTCTGACAGGCCACTGAGCCCCAGAAACATTCTAAAGATAAACTTTGATCTTTGCTGGGCTTTGTCTAGCGAGTCGTTGTTCTTCAATTTTGTCATTTTCTCTGGTTTCAAATTTTCGAGCTCCTTGAACTTCTTGATTATACCTTTAATATCTTGTTGATCAACTTGAAGTGACTTGTCGTTCTTCAGTAGCCAAAATATTTCGAATGCTTTGCCGTTTTTGTTTGCATCTAGATCCGCTGGTGTAAGTCTATCAAATCCAAGTGCGTGTACGACGTATTCTTGATACTTGTTGGTTGTTTTCCAAGATACTATTCTTGCTACTCTCTCGGTCCATGATGTATCACCACCGAGAATAGGCACAGGTTTAAACTCCCAGAAAGACTTGAAGACTGCATTTTTGTCGAACGCTTCCGCGTATTGGAGGTACAATTTGAAAGCGTCCATATCCGCGGCATTGACAAGATCGTCCCATGTGTTGATATTACCGAGCCCCAACTCTCTCCAAACAGCATAAGTGGAGGTATCTGCCTTATGCCATGCATTCAGCCGTTTCAGGGTTACAAACTGCTCATAGAACTTGTAGTTTGTGTGCCTGGTAAGTGCTTCTCCTGAGAGTCCAGCGAGCTTTAGCTTCTTCAAGACGAAATCGTCGGATTTGCCAGTGTCGACCCATTTAGCCAGATTATTTTTTTTCTTGAAAAGGTTCGCCAATTTCGAAATGAAGCCATCCGCTCTCTCTTCAATATCGTTATTGCCGTCACTTGTTGCAGCGACCCGTAATGATCTTTTTTCATTCACGGCACCATCAGCCAAGATCGAGTGGGTTCAACGACGATTTTCTACCTCGATTTCAGCAAATACACCAGTTGGAGAAGTGTTGGCAACAACAAGGAATGTTAGCATCATGCCAATGTGAAGCAAACCCATAGTCAAGCGGAACAATTATATGCTAGTGATTGTATCGGAGAAAAAAAAGAAGTGTGGAGAGGAATCTGTCTCCGTCACCTTGCAAACAACCGATAAGTTTCCTAGGAATCTGTCAGTACTAGTGCACTATTTTTTGGTAAAGCTTTCGAATCTCAGTTATTTACAATGTTGCTACATCAAGAGCCAGGCAAGGACACCAAACAAAGATTCAACAAAAACGAAGTCAGTGTACGTGTGCACAGGTCCAGCCACTTTACTGTTCGGTGTGGTAATCACTTTTACCACGTCTAATCGTAATCATATGTTCATACGCACGACATTTGTATCTTTTAACCTCTCACACATTATAGGTCGCACCTTTGCGGATTTGATTGGGAAGTTTTAAATCCTAGATGAACAGTGATCGTAATTGACATCTCGTCAACAGTAATCGTGAAATCACGGTGAATGGTCATCAGTCACTGTTGACCTCAACTAGCGCTGCGCGGCGGCTGGGATAGCGGACAATAGAAACCATACCAGTGTACCGGCATCATTTCAGCTATCGGCTTCAGCTACCGGGACCATTTACCGACAACGAATTAATCGGGTCTGGGCTGTCCAGCGCTATCCCAGGATAAAACATACAGTACAGTACCTACTAAGTAAATGATTATGTTCTTGAGAGTACAGTACCAAGAAACCGCATCATATCGCATAAAATAATTCGTTTATTGATTCATTTTTATGGCTGACATAACGAACTCGGAGTTCTAGTGAACTCAACAACAATTTAACAACCACGGCTTGCATGCCTTCACCGGGTCAACTTGATCTGACCATCAAGTTAGCTCTATCATGATTACTTCGGGTATCGTAATCGCCAATACTGAGTGTTCGTTAAAGGCATATTGAGCTCACTTCGGAATTCGCCTTCACTCTATCAAGTTCCAACACTAGTCAGCTATGAATCTGTTTCACCGCGCAGTATTTGTTGCTAGCCTCGCTCTTGTCGGATGTATAGACACTACTTCAGCAACAATGGAAGGCGAGAAGTCAAAGGGGATGCCAAACAAACCATCTCTTAGAGCTCAAACGCTCATTGAGACTACCAACCAGGATATCGTGGAGAGATCTCTAACGCAGAAGAAGCAAACATTGGGCGATGATCGTGCTTCAAACGAAGAACGAGGTTGGTTCACAAACCGTTTTGGCTACAAGCTGGACCTCACTACCATCTCGGATGAAGCTATAGCAAAAATTATGGCAAACCCGGAAGCTAAAGAGAAAGCGTTCCATTACCTGAACAGACGGGATGTTAACGCCCAAAAAGCCTATGCGCGTTTGGGTGGGCCAAACATGAGCAACACGAAAGAGGAATTTTGGAAAGAATACGGACCGTATTACGATTCTCGAAACTACGGAAACTACTAGGTAGTGTCCAATAAAGCCCTAAAAGCACACAAGTAAAACATTTGGTTCTTTAACTGGAGCGACTGAACTCCTGGAGTAATAGACATTCAATACATCCATTGAGTTTTTTCGACAAAGTTGTATTTACCTCATACTGTTCCATGTTGATTGGTTGAGCTTTGAGTATACATTTTCCTAGACCCGCAGTTCTCTGGATTTTATATCCAGAGTCCATCCCAGTTCAGAATACTAGTTATCATATACCCTGTCGAATTCGATTGATCGGTATACACTTAGCGTTACAATTTTCTGTTAGAACGGCTAACATGTTGGATTTTTATATTATATACGGATGTTGACACATCCGCACAAAATACCATTACTTTTTTACTTGGATACACTTTTTATGACGTGAAACATTTGGTAAATCATATAGCAAGCATTTTTACATGTACTGTATCCACTATATTAATTATAGAGGATAAATGTAAAAACACAAAGTTTCGATGTCTTTATAGGTACAGTTGTGAATGTTGTTCGAATGGATTGTTTGTCAAAGATGCAATGACATTATACTATAACCCCATTGGTAAACAACAGTAAAATTGTGATTGATTATAATATAATATTATCAATATCAATACATGTGTTTACCCAAAATATGATTCATTTTCAAACGTGCGTGGCCTACCACGAAAATCCTGAAAGATGGGAGCCAACGGATATGCCACTTCGCGTGTGGATAAGTTCATTCGCAAAGTCTCCCGTACTGTCAAAGGGTGGCTAAAGGTTGTGGTAGCAGAACTCCTACGCAAAAGGAGGTTTCAACATGCCTAATATACAGACTGAACTGGTATCTATGAGCGCCAAGGTCGCAGAGGAATGGGCTTTGTCATTTAGCTCACACGTCCGACTACTTGGAGATATATTACGTAAAACGGAGAAATACAGTCCTGCACATATCGTTCCCCAGGCTGTAAAACGTCCTCGAGCTACAATTGGGGTAAATTTACCGGAAACAAGTGAGAAATGGTTTTGATATGTATGGGCAATACTACCACTGAGGCCATTCAGATTGCACGAAGAAAATCACGATAATACTGCACTATAGACAATGGTGTGACGTCTAGATGGAGAAACGATCGAATGCGATCTCTCAGCACTTATGCATGGTCAAATGCCAGTGTCTGCGAGCGTCGCGACCCCAGAGATGACGCATGCCAACGACATCTCTTCCACTTCGGCAGGTGTGAGGAAGTTGGCGGGAAGAAGCACACCAGTGGATGTGTCCGCAGGTGCAGTGGTGGACGACACTTCAGTGCCTGGGTCTGTAGCGCCAGCGTCGGCAGACGGCGTGTTGTCGGGCGCAGGGTCAGTCCCTTGGGCAGGGACGACTTCAGCCTCAGGCGTCGGTGCCACAGGAGGCGTCGAGCTGGGGACGATAGTGTCTTGAACCATGTCGGTGAGAAGAGCGAGGTGATTTGTGTCGAACGAAGGAAATCTTGAAGTGGCAACGTTTTCTGAAGAAAATTCGAATCGTTGATGGACTGATGGGTGTCGACCGTTACCGGTATATTGGTACTCCGGACTTCGATTCGAAATGAATTGATGAATGGACTTGGAAATGCATTGGAGACCGGATTCAGGAGAGCCTGAATAGGTCTCAGTGAATGAGTGAACCTGGGTTCCAGAGATGACTTGGACTCAGGGTGAGAATGGAGATATGACTTCGTGATCCCAGACATGACTTGCCAACTTGAATGAAAATTCTAAAATGACCAGCCATGGCTGGGAGGGGCGGTTGACACGAACCGATTTTGGAATTTCTCGTGGAAGCAAGGATTTGTATGGATCCAGGAATTAGGTAATGGATACAGGATGGCCAGTGTGAATGTGTGGAAAGAAAAGTGATTGTGGGATGTGAGAGAAGCGGTTGTATGGTGTAATCGGTGAAACTTTCACCTAATGGCGTACAGTGCTCACCCTTGTCCCGAGACTCTAGGAGACTCGGATGTACAGAGGGTCAGAACTCTGAGAACCTTTTGGGAACACTGAATATGGCGTGTGGCCCTTGTGTGAAATCCCTGTGGGTTGAACCCAATATTCGGGAACGCTTGGTCTCTCGACCGTCCGTAGATAGTTTGTAGGAAGTCTATGTGCTTAGCGTGTGACTCACTCTCTCAGTTGACCACTATGACAGAAACCAATACCCCAGAACACACTTCTCTTTATACGACAACCAAATACAATATAGAGGACTTTGAATATACAAATATTAGCCACTACTTGTTCTTATAGACGTTTGAGAGGGGGGGGTCTGTCACCAATCCTACTCAGAACTACGACTCAGACACTGGTCAGTCTGAGTCGCTTCCTCAATCACGCGCACCACCCTCAGAAATGAGAGAAATACAATCTTCTTAATACAGGCGAACTTTGATTCCGCAGTCTAATACAAACGCTAGGGGAACTATGAACCCTTAGAGAGCAATCGTTAACACCTACCCTCACCGTTCACTTACAACAGGCCCAATTGGCATATGGAATTGACAGGAAGCAATTTGGAATTTTTCGTGGAAGCAGGAATTAGGTAATGGATAGTGTGAATGTGTAAATAAAAACGTGACTGTGGGATGCGAGAGAAGCGAGTGACTTGGAGAAGAGCTAAGGATGGGCCTTAGAGTCTGGAAACATTGTGATGCTCAGTCCAGACTCGCCGTCGTCCTGACTACGGGTACTAATGATTGTGGGAAGTGGTGGTGCAAACGTATCGTACCAAGCACTACATATTGCCTTAGAACAACCCCTAAAACGTCATTCCCAAGCTCGAGAACATCACCATTTACGCACGAGAACTCACGATCCAAGAGGAGACGGACAGCATATCGAGTTGGGATGTGTTCTACAAGCAGTGAGGAACACTATACTCTGGAGTCTGACCAAATATCTCAGAATCCCGCGATTAATTCCTGACTCCTGACTCGTAATCCCTGAATCCCGAAGGAAGTCTCTAGAATGTCTAGGTTTGCATGAAGACATTACGCTACCGATTCAGAGATTCTACAAAGAACCAAGACAAGATTAAGAGATTTGAGTATATTCCGATGGATTCTATATCATAATACGCTATGTAGTCCCTTCTGGAGTCAGAGGCTTGATTCAAAGTGTAACGAGATCAAGTGGTGCCAAGCCAGTGTAAAGTGAGGTAATGTGCCTCATATCTGATGATGTTACGTGAATACATAATGGAGCCAAGTGTGTTTGAAGTTCAACCATGATGAGTGTACTTAGGTATACTGAAACCAAGACACTTACCCCGGATCCAAAAGCATCAAGTGAAATATGGAACATAGGATACCAAGAGAAAGATTTAGCAGTATAAGAGAAGATAATCTGAGAGTCTTTTACCTTGTCAAGCACAAGTGGTTTCGTAAGGCGCGCAGGACAGGTACCAAGGGTGCCGCGTGAGGATCCCCAGCTGTACCAAGTCCAAGTTGCGGTGAGGATCAGAAACGACAGTGCACTGAATTGATCCACGCCATTCTATATCCCAATTGGGTCTGCGGTAACTGAACGGTAAGGGTAGGTACCCATTTCATAGGGTAGGTGTTAACGATTGCTCTCTAAGGGTTCATAGTTCCCCTAGCGTTTGTATTAGACTGCGGAATCAAAGTTCGCCTGTATTAAGAAGATTGTATTTCTCTAATTTCTGAGGGTGGTGCGCGCGATTGTGGAAGCGACTCAGACTGACCAGTGTCTGAGCCGTAGTTCCGAGTAGACCTGGTGACAGACCCCCCCTCTCAAACGTCTATAAGAACAAGCAGTGGCTAATATTTGTATATTCAAAGTTCTCTATATTGTATTTGGTTGTCGTATAAAGAGAAGTGTGTTCTGGGGTATTGGCTTCTGTCATAGTGGTCAACTCAGAGAGTGAGTCACACGCTAAGCACATAGACTTCCTACAAACTATCTACGGACGGTCGAGAGACCAAGCGTTCCCGAATATTGGGTTCAACCCACAGGGATTTCACACAAGGGCCACACGCCATATTCAGTGTTCCCAAAAGGTTCTCAGAGTTCTGACCCTCTGTACATCCGAGTCTCCTAGAGTCTCGGGACAAGGGTGAGCACTGTACGCCATTAGGTGAAAGCTTTACCGACTTCACTACAACTCACCGGCATTGTCGCACGCTGGATCTTGGAGCGGTGACTTGATGTCATTATCTTGGAGTGGGATTTCTGTCGCGTGGTCCGTCTCTATCTCGCGATCTGCCAGTCGAGGTTGACTTTCTTGTGAGACCTTGTTCGCACTTCGCAACATGGGCAAGAAGTTCCGTTCGAAGAAATACCGCAAGCCGAAGAGAAAGTTGACCAAGGATGCGTCTGAGGAGACCGAAACCACGGAGTTGGATGGGGCCACGGAATAGTCCAAGTCCCGAGACCACCGAGACAACCGAGACGACCGAGGTCGTACCGACCACGACGGAGGTGATATTTGAGACGACCAAAACCGTTGAGGAGATGGATGTGGCGGTGAAGGAGGATGCTGGTGTGACAGAGGGTATGGAATCTAGGTCGGTGGCGTTAATTTATTTAGCGGTTATTGGCTAAGATAGCGCTGCGGAGAAGAATTTTTTGTCTTTTTAATAGGATTAGCGAACATTTCTGGTACCCCCAGTTATACACAAATGGTAATACCATTAATACCTAGCAAATACCGGGTAGTAAACGGTAATCGGTATTAGCTCCGGTAATGATTTGCACAATAATAATTCATACCTAATTTCCTAACAACTGGTATTACCGGTTAATAACTTGGTAAAATAAAGCAACACTTGTCAGCACTTTATCAACCTTTCAGGTTGATATGTGCTCTAATGGTGTGAACGGTGCAGCATTAGTTGCGATTAATTTTTGAATACCACTGTCATTTCCGGATGGACCACCGTAAAGAAGCCGTATCTGGAGCTCAAGTCCGAGAAGAAATACGATGATACCAGGAGAAACTCTGGCGAGTGTATCACCTTTCTTTTGCTTATTCGGATTTTTTACGCTTTATACCAATGTGTTTTCTTTAAATTATAATGTCCACACCTCAATACAATTAAACGTTCCATCCAGACGTCTCTTTGTGGTGATCTGTGTGGAAATATGATCAGACCACGGATGATAAGAAACATTTATGGAAGAGAAAACGAGTTTTATTGTTGAGAAAGCTACAATGTGAGTTCTCCCGACCAGAGTATGCAGCGTCAATTGAATGGAGGTGTTGAGGGTATCATTGAAATGGTACCATCACATCAGTTATCACCATCGCGGCAACGATAGTACTCTTTGCAATCCCGCTCACGGGGGTCATTGTTGTTTGCGGGTGGAAGACTGGAATCTTCCCTGACATTTGACATTGCACTGACGCCAACCACGACGACAACAACTGCGATCGCGACAACTGGAAAGAACTTCATCTTGGATGGCACTCTTGGATTGTAGTCAAGAGCAATCTGGTGGCTGTGTTACCAATTGATGAATGAACACGAAACTGAAATGCATCGTGGATGCTGATGATTTGCTCCTGTAAAATCCTTATCTTGCTCTACTTGTCGTTGGTGCCACAATCGTAAATTGAGATTCTACGTCGCCATTAAGTAATACATTATGTTGTACATTGTGAATCGCAAATTGTGACCACGGATTCTTGTTATACTGTGATATTTTGAAAACCTAACTGAGATTCTTCATGTTACCCTTCACTACTAAGAGTAGTAAGAATAAATGCTTCCTTCAACGGAGTCAGGGGAAGAAGATCGATTCAATGAATCAAACGATTATACCGAGAGTAGCAAAATCAAATTCTACACACAAATACGGACTGTAGTAGTTTACAGTTTATCCTTATTCGATACCGGCGACGCCATGCAAAATTTCTATATATCACAGTGGAGAAAGCCCCACAACGTTGACAGATAATAATCATTTTGTCTAGCAAAACGAAAACACACTCGAAAATATTCATTCAAGATATTATCTTGTCAGAAACGGGCTGTATATATGTAGACATATTACATGCAGTTCGGTTTGTCTATGGATTTTAATTCATCAGAGATGGTTGTACAGGTTGTCGTTTCCGTTTAACGTTTTGCCAGGTTTTATGCCATTTTTCTTGTGTGGTGACCCCCTCCCTCACCTTAATACGGTGATAATCGTAGTTACCTGCATGAATCGTAATCGTGCATTGTGTGTCAAAAGACCTGCGTAATATGTAGCTAAGTAATAATCACTTTTACCATCACTAAGCGTCATCATGCATCGTGATGCTTGTGCTGTATTTACGGCACAAAACGAAACATATGACTGTTGTGAATAGCAATTAGCGGTCTGTAGCAAAACCAGGTAGTACATTGTAGTTTTGAACTCACAGTTATTGGTTTATCGAGAGGTTTAAACCAGTTTTCGGTGGTAAGCACTTACTTCAGTAGTTCAATGTGATTGCCTTATCAAGTCGAGGAAATTAACGGTCCTGGTGCATGATTTATTGGTGTACTCAGTTCATAAAGTGCTCGGCTTCCTAATACAGTTATAAAACAGCGTCAGGATGGACGACATATAAACACTCACAAATTCCGGGGATTTGTCGTGCACAGTGCAACATTGACAACCAAAGGAAGAATAAGAATAAACACAAGCTAGAAAATGGTACTGTTTTTACATGTACACGCCATCTACTGGATACCCTGTACGTTTAGAGTGCTTCTAGAAACTACAATTGAACCCGAATTTCAACCCAATTTTTTATACAGACTTCCCCGCACCATTATGGCATCGATATCGACTATATCATCAGTAACCTTTACTATTGTTCGTATTATTTGGACGTGATCACCTCGTATCAAAGAACCTTAGTTAAGTTGTTTTTTCGCGACCCATGCTGCGAATACTGGAGCTGATTGCTCCATGTTCGCCTTTTTTGTCAGATCGGTTTGTTTCCTCGCCATCTCCAATATTTTTCTCTGGGGTCATTCCCTGGTTGACGAGAAGAGGAAACCAGATCTTATTGAGCATCGCCATCCCAGCTTTACCGGCCGTTTGACGACCTGCCACCACTTCTATAATCTGTGCCCATTTTTCCGGATTTGGCAACAGCAAGCATTAGTCTCTTGGGTATTGTTATTGTTCTTTCTTCATCAAGGCCCTCCTTTGGGTTGGATTTCTCGACTTCAGTCTTGATATCAGGATTAACTCGTAAAACGCGTTTAGAAACTACCACGACATTGGTAGCAGTCTCCACTTCCTGTGGATTACTCAAATTCACTTCGTGGGACAGAATAATGGAGAGAGTGGTAATCAGAGCAATTAAAGTTGCAATCCGAATTCAGAGCTGGCGACGCATAACCTATATGGTCAATGAATGCAGGAGACGTTCTGGGGTGGGGTCGAAATGAAAACTGACAAAGTGACATCCAAATACGAAAACAACCAGGTGAAAGCATGAATGCTCCTCTCCAGCGATGAAACACAAAGTTGAGGTTACAAATACAATTTTGAGCTCTATAAGTCGGGTAATCAACACAGAAACATTACAGACTTCCCCGCCTCATCCGGAACTGTGAGCCCTAATATACCTCCTAGAAGTAGTACGCACGTGCAGTCTTGATTTGTATTCAAGTATGGAAGTCAGCATGATTTACATCTATGCACGGCATTTGTATCTTCTAACTTCTCACACATTATAGGTCCCACCTTTACGGATTAGGCGGGGAAGTCTGTACAATATTGTTTGTGTTCAATTGTGTAGACTATAAACCTTCCCTCTGTAAGACGGTTCTACCCAAACAAGAGAATAGTGCCAGAGCATCAAATAATCTACATTATAATATTACGTTTATACAACAGCAACTTAAGAAACGCCAGGATGTTAGAGTAAGGCACACATACAGACTTCCCCGCCTCATCCGGGAAGGTGGGACCTATAATGTGTGAGAGGTTAGAAGATACAAATGTTCGTGCATAGATGTAAATCATGCTGACTTACATATTTAGAATGCAAATCAAGACTACACGAGGGTACTACTTCTGGGAGGTACATAATGGATCACAGTTCTGGATTAGGAAATGACAATCATATTTTTTTATTCTCTATATAGTGAACTTTTTATTTTTTGTTATTCAATTTACTGACTAGCACCGCCTATTTACTCCGGTATTTTTATTTAACAAACATACCAAACTACAATTGATACAATTTTCGTGTATTATGCCAAACGTTCCGTTGGCTACGTAGCGATTGAAATGCCCACGTAGGTTTGGTATAACAATATACGTGCTTGTTGAGCCTTATAATAGGTTTATACCATGCGAGCAAGTGTTCATTAATGTTAGAGACTTCTACCATCATGTTGTCTACAACATCCACGAACGCTATGTGTAGTAGTTACGTTTCCCTGTAATATTTTACTAGCATTTTTGTCTTATGAAAGCGTGCTTCCACTGCATATAGTTATCGCTATTCATAAGTCATACAACAAACATTCAGTCTGAACACATTGAATCTTGGCCTTGAAGAGGTCATTGATGGCCAAACGTAATATTGTATTGACATTATTGGGACAATATCATATTGTGTTTGTGTCGCTAACTTCCAATAACCAATAACAGTAGTAGAGCCATACTATAATACTATAATTAATTTTGTTTTCCGACTCCTGGTTTTAGGACTTGTCCTAATCGGTGTCTTGAAAGCTGGTTTTACATTTGGACATATATATATATTATATATATATATTACCCTCCTTCAGGGTTGCTGTCGCGACGCGGTACAAACTACAGAGGCAGGCCATTTGCCAATCAAACTAGGCGTTAGAGCAAAGCTCGTGGTATATGCATCTGATGATACGCATGCTCCTTAACCATGATAAACCAATCGAATTGTGGCCCGATTCATCGCTTCTATGCAGCCGAACTCCAGATTCTGATGGTATGTAGTGCAAGCACCAGCAACATCGGGGACCAAGGAGGGGATTCACGCTTTGTCGACAACAAGTGCAACTTCAACGACAACCTCAACCTCACACGCCTCCACCGCATGCCGGCTTCGGACGATGGATTTAGCTCTAGATATAATTCATTCTCGATATTACCAGCTAACTCTAAGACGACCTAATCGAGTCTCACTCGCTCAAGTGCGAAAAAGTTAGTTAACTAAAGCAGCGCAACCAAGCAAGCGGACGACCCTTCGACAGCACACAATAAAAGATTGCCCAGGGGAGTCCTAATCCAAGGCCACGCCGAACACGCCGTACGCGTGACAACGATGGCACTATATCACGCCCGTCTGAACCGGTGACAACACCTCAGGGAGGCGCTACCACAGGCCAGGACGAAGGAGCTGTACAAGTGCCCCCTTAGCAGCCAGGAGGGCTATTCAACTTTCAGGCACCCGACGCGACAATAATCGCCTAGCGCATGTGATTCATGGTTCAGTCCCAACAGCAGCAACAACAGCAGATGCGCGAAATGATGGCGCATCAGTTCGCTATTTAGCAGCAGTTGCTATCACAACAAGCGCAAGCGCGACTTCCGCGGAAGAAGAAAGAAGGCCGGCCAAACTTTAAGGGAAAGGCCCCAGAGGACCTAGAGCTCTCGTTTTTCAGCACAAGCAATATTATGCCCCGCAAAGTGAGGAGCTGGCACGCAACTCTTCCGAGTTTGTCGATACTATCTTTGCAAACCTTGGAACAGTGTCTCAGACATGGTTCCGTGATTTTAAACTCTCTCTGGAACCTGGACAACCTGCTACGTGGGTACTGTCAAAAATCCATGATCGTTTCTGGTACCGAAACTTCGAGCAGAAGGAGCTCCCAAAACTGCACGATTTGCGCTGGCAAGGTTCTCAACAAAAATACACGACGAAGTTCCCCCACCTGCTTTCGCAGTTTGACGAGGAAATCCCTGAACCAGTGAAGCGCTGGATGTATCAACGTAATCTACGTCTTGAAACTAGCCGGTTTTATCTAGCAGAAAGTCCCCGGAACGCTGCACGACACGATCAATCTAGAGCAACGCTTCGAGGACTCATGGTGTAACGGGGTTACACGAAACTCTAACCGTAACGTTAACCGGTTAGAGTTAGAGGTTTCCCGTCTTGGTGTGTTCACACACCAAGACTGCATTTGATGGGATCCTATTGGTAGAGTGCGCCACACCTCTACCAATCAGCGATGCGAATCACTGTCAGCCACCCGCTGACAGTCCCTTAGATATTTGATAAACAGTTTAGGAAGGAAACCCTTTAAGGAAAATAATACAGTTCTCATTTTACGCTATCCAGCTTCTATCTTGTCTTACCGTACACACGCATCGTGTGTACGCTGTACAACTTAGGAACACCTACGCTTCCTCCTACACGTGCGCATACGTGTAAGCTAGGTAATGAGCACTAGGCCCACTACAGCTGGTAGCACTTTGTAGTCCGTCCAACGACCGACTTCACTGTTTGTATGACTTACGAACAGGGGCACGAGAACCTTCCGATGGACGGGTTGTCCGTCGGAAGCCCCAACACAGCTGCGACGCATGTGGTGCGTGTCCCCATCTGGCGGATCCAGAGTGGGAGGCGCTCCAACGACTGTCAACGGTCATTGGAGAGGCGGCCGTAGCGACCATGCTACGCACGCTATCACCGACAGAGCAACATGGTGTTGCTCTGGGTTTCATCTTGAGCGAGCAACG
>NBNE01001168.1:0-14057 GCA_002215365.1 Phytophthora megakarya | reverse complement strand
CAGTCCATGAATTAGCTCCTTCGTACGAATTGGATGCTCCATAACGCAGATTTTTAGTGTCCGCTTGGTTTTCATCAACTCTTCAAAGATTCTCCAGTTGAGCAGCAACCGCTTTTTTCACGGAATCCTCATTGGTATCCATATTCAGTGCATGTGCACTGTCGTTCCTACTTAACAGTTCTTCATGTTGCGTTTTCAACTTCATGACCGTACAATTTCGAGCCTCTCGTCAACTTCTACGGATTTTCGCATGGAATCCCATGTATTTGTCCACACGAATTTGTATCGATGATAAGCTTCTTCAACGAAATACTGTAAAATTTGAGATAGTTCTCGTTCTTGGTTGAAAATTTTAATTTCTTGAAGAACACCAATTCAGTATCTAGTGCCTTGATAGTTCTCGTTCAAACTGGAACGAGAACTATCTCAAATTCTACATTATTAGTAGTGACTTCTTCTCCGGTCCGTTGACGAAATCGATTAAAATTCATGGTTTCTTGGAATAATTGTGAAATACATGTAATACATGTCTGAGTCTACTTAGTGAGTATAAATCGTGTCCGTAGGTCCGATAACTAACCAACCGCATGAATTCTTTGCCATCCTAAAGCCACGTAGTGGGCGAATCAATTAGCACATCGCGTTCGACGTGACATTTATGGAATGAATAACCACCTTCCCATAATGCAGCCATTTGGGCATCCATGAGTTCTCAAACATACCCAGGCAGTTTTGCTGCCCTAAATTGCACTTCTTAGTAATACATAAGTGAGAAACAGAGTTGATCATAGCATTTTCCCCATTCAAAAATGCGCGGTGCAGGTGCGTCATCTAGACCATCAATTCGTAAAAATGATGTGACCATCGTGCTGCAAAATTCTAGATCCATCGCTACAAATGTCTCGAAGAAAAATTACTCTAGTATCCAAGTCGAGTCACCTTCGTAGATCTGCTCTAGCACCCCAAATTGAAGAAATTAGGGGTAAGTTGCCCGTGTAAGTACCGCTAAAAGGGTCTAGCCACAACGGGAGCCATCTCGAAAGGCTGATGTTCCTACGAACATCTTGAAAGTGTCTGCAATGTGAGCTGGGGTGGTCGTAGATGAGATTTGGTCGGCTCGAGTGGAATGTGTTGCACCCTCGGATTAAGTTTTGTTTTATCCGCTTGTAGAGCTATAAGTATCCTGTAATCGTGGAGAAGGTAACCTCTGTGGTTGGATTGAGGACTGTTGCAACTGAACTGAGAGTACATACTACACAGCAGTCACGAATTACAGCATTCACTTTGTTCTCGATGATGAAAACTGCAGAATGACAGGGCCTGCAGTCTGTCGAGAATCTACAGTGGATATAGATCAAGATTGGACAGCCTGCGTGTCATCACTGGTGTTGTTGTACAGAGTGTACTTTGAAAAATATTGATCGTGATGTTACTACGTGTGCTATTGGACGGTAGTGGACCCGTTAAAAGGTTAAATGCGGTTGCACTATATTGTGGTGGCACGAAAGTACATGTATATTGTCGACATCATTGTCGTGATGTACATCTCCATGTAAGCAGGGTTGTCGATCCGCAACTGGGTAATATAGCCGCAATACAAGATAATGTAATATGCTGTGGTTTAGTAATATCTATTTTCTAGGCCACTTTTAATGGCTCATTCTCCTCCACTACATGTACATGTAGTTTTGATTGCGCCAGCTTGGTATTTCATGGTTTACCTGAACAAGTCTTCGGTTTATTTTCTTGGAATTGCTAATTGACGAGTAAAATGTTCATCTTCAAGCGAAATTCGATGCGTATTCGTCGCCGCTTAGGCATTTGTATGAAGAAGCGATTCTTATTTTGCCGCTTGTATCCTTTCTACAAGTTCCTGTCCGTCTGAGCTTGTTGAAGCAAATTATGTCGTTTCAGATCCTGTATATGTGTTTGAAAAACATTTGTTAAGCTCCTATTGTATGCCTCCAACTCCTTCGTGGCACGAAACTCATAAAATTATAACAATTCTTTAGACCCTCCACTTCTTCTTTAATTTTCTCGAATTTCTCCAATTCTGCAATTCGAAGCCATATTCATCCGTATTGTCGTCTAAGTAGCGAAACATATCATTCTGCTCCCACGTTTGCTTAGTCAAAGTCTCCTTCAGAAAAGCAACTTCTTCTTTCAACGAGGAATTAGCTGCATCTTGAACTGTAACACCATCATATCGAACACTAATTTGGGATCGGTTAGGTTTGACATCCTCAAACCTGAGGCTATCAACCTAACCTTGATGTCAGGTGTAAATTAAAGAACGGAGTGCTTGTCGAGGCAGACAAACTAGAGGTTTAGATAATGTTTTCACGTTGACTAGTCTATGAGATATTGGTCTGATGTTACGGTACTGTACCTGGATTGCATCGATCTCCCCGTTTAGCAGACAGTGTTAATTGAATCTTGCGTAGGAGCTGGAGTCGGAAAGTAAGATGTGACTTCGGTGCACTAGACTGAATTCTATATACATGTGCATGTGCTAGTGTATATGCAAGTTCAGTCGGTTCAAGATTAACGTTAGATAGGCTGCAGATTTCGAGCCGACAACTGGGTTGATTTGCAGCTCTATCAATCTGCATGCCACAATGATTACTGCAATTCTTCTTTTGCTGTCTGAAAGCCTAGGTACATACATGTACATGAACCTTTCGATTTACATCCTTGCATGTGCCATTATTGGATATTCTCCAGCTCACGGCTCTCTGTTGTCGATCAAAAGTTTTATCGAATCCTAGTTACTGAGAAGAATCCAAGATGTGGTGCCTTGTGCTTGCTTAAGCCGCATAGACTTATCCGTAGCACTAACTGTAAATACATGGTAAACATTTGGGGCAAGCATACCCCATCCGAAAAGCAAATCTCATCCAGGACTCGTCCGGCGCCTTATTCACTTTTCATTCTGCCTCCGCCACCAAGAACGATTTCAAGAGAAATTTCAACAATGCGCTTAAGTCAAGTTGTGTTGTTCACCGTATTTGCGTTTGCTTCCTGTTCAACCAGTATCGCAAATGCTACGAACGTTGTACCGAACGCTCTTCCGACAATCAGATCCAGCAATGAACGAATTCATGAAAGTCACCGCTACCTCAAGGGTAACAAGAAGACGAACGCGGTCAATGCTGAAGATGAAGAAAGGGTGGTCAGTTTCAAGCAGTATCTTGGCGTATTCAAGTTTCCCAAAAACTTCTCGAACATGCCTGGCGCTAAGCAGCTCAAGTGGCTAGGCGACAAGTTTGGTAAAAATGCTGGACGCGTGTTCAATGCGTTGCACAAATACCGCATGAGCAAACCCAACGCCCAGATTTAAACAACCCATTGCTCAAATCAATGCAATGTTGCACTCAGTCAAGAGCTAATTGGTTTACTTCGTGTGATATCAGTCCAACATCGATAGAATTGGATTTCATGTATTTCGTGCAACAATCGATGTAAAACTCCGTAGTAGTGAATTTTGGGGAATTCGGAGGTGAAGACAGAGCTGCTGAATCCTGTAGTTGCGTCAGTCCGTGGTGGCCCGAAATACATGGAATTCGCAGTTCGAAGAACTGTCGATTGGGGCAGGTTTTTGGATGAGATCAAACGACATTCGCGCTACATTTATCCTTGCGTCACGCAAACGGATGAGATCTAACAACATTCGTGCCACTTTGTACGGCTCCAGCGTCTTCTTCTGCAAGGTGCGATCATCAACAAGGACATCATCATAGCGACTGAGCAGTAGTTCACGCCGGAAGCATAAACCACGAGCTACACTGATTTACGCTAAATGTGCCAGAATTGCACTTTGAGAAGTGTAAATATGGCTCGGTTACAGCGATTCCACCTGCTGTTCTCCTTTTAGACGCTAAAGATTTGCTAGCTAATTCAACGTCCACCTATTTTTAAATTTAAATTTAAAAATCCACCGTTATATTGGGGACCCGGGTGGATCACCCAGGAGGGGTTCGCAGTTCGAAAAAAGGATTTACTACACGCATAGCTAAAACGAATATTTATTGAAATTTTTGATTGCGTGACTAAACTAAGAAAATGATGACGTATAATGTGGCACGAATGTTGTTAGATCTCATCCGTTTGTACGGCACAAGGAAAAAGGTTGCGTGAATGTCGTTTGATCTTATCCAAAAAATCTGCATCGGCAGTTCTTCGAACTGCGAATAATTCGACCTTCCTGGTGACCTATAGTAGTATAACCATTTCCATACCAACAGCATCATGTGCAAGGCTGCGGCTTTGGTGCATTTACTCTTATACCTGGAGATTGGGTTTTTCAGAAAAATTCTTGCAAAAAGCCAGACTTTGGTTTTTTATGCAGATTTTGGTTTGTTATGGGGTTTGTTATCCGGAACATCCCGTAAATAGGTATATTTTATCTATGAAAGTTAGCTCAAGTATGATCGTAGAGAATTAACCCTGTCTGTGGGTGCGTCGTATTTCTCATTTCACAAGTATAAGTCGCTAACACACCTACGGCTCTACAAATATAGTGGGTTGTAATTGTTACATTCATAACACAGGTCACGATATGACCGCTTCAACTAAGCTTTATTTTTGGTATTAGTAGGGAGCACAACAACATTTTAAGGTATCCAAAAACGCTGTAAATGTATACTAAACTGAAGATAAGCTCTGTCAAACTTCCGACAAACAAAGTCTTCCGACGCCTCACTCATCCTTCTTGGGAAAGAGTTTTCATCCGACATCGACATTAAGCTGGATAGCGCCAAAGCTGCAGAGAGGACGTCCTGTTATCGTATCTCAGTTTCTGTTAGCTCTATCAGCTTCGTTTGTTCGTCATCCCAGTCTTTATCGTCTCCGCCTGCTACGTTGAGAGGCCACACATTTACATTCTCGCTAAACGGGTTATTCACGAGCGCAACTTCGAATGCTTGACGCTTTTGGTCGACCTTTATGACTTTGAGCTTCGCATTATCAGCAATTGCAGCTTGGTTTTCAACAGCCTTCATAGCAACGATCTAGTAGAGTTGTCGACAGCTCACTGGTAGTTGGAGGTGAACATGTAATATTGAGATGTTCAAAAAAGTCCTTCCACGGAGAATGTCAAAGAGAGAAGAAGCACGCCGGTTTGATATACAGCTATAGCAAGGCTTCGTCCAGAACACGACGTTCGTCGCGACTTAGACTAAGATACACCTTGGGCTCCAAACTGACAGCAATAATTGGTGTGAGAAAAAAGCTTCACTTTGACCTAATCAAAAGCTGTAAGCTGACCGAGCATTGAAGAAAGTTCAGGACATGACATTAAATGACTGTTCATGTTCTTCGTAACCGCCAAAATTGTGAAGTTGTAGTGAGTGCATTTTACTCGAGCAGTCTTGAAAAAACCACGTGGATGATCTACAAAATGATCCCAGACACCACTGCGTTTGCGACCCATTGTGAACAATGGAAAATGAGAGTGATACTACCTCTGGTAAAGTCTACCAGCAAGTGATAGACGCGGATAAGAACATCTTCAATGTCGCAATAGTGTCGTCACACAATGTATATGGTAGCAATATAGCAGAGGAGGTTGTAGCTGAAGTACTCAGGCAGAATGCCATCGCCGTAACAATCCGTACAGGTTGTTCTAGAACAGGTAAATTGAGGTCTGACTGATTTTATCATATTTCGCAGACCTGCTCTACACTACTTCGTCAGTACTCTTTGTTCTTCTTCATGCATATTTGTATCACGATCCGCAACTTGAATATTCATCGTGCATTTGCACTAGAACAACTTGCACAGCTCGCTGTGAGATCACATCTGCCGTGTTCATTTTCGTGATTTGCGTGTTCAACCCTAATCAATGTTGATTGTTGCAATTTTGTCTGGTTCAATGTAGAAGTTGATGCAGATTTCGTGACTTTTTGCTCCTAGCGAGTTGCCCGTTTGCGTTCGTGATAGTGGTAGATGAGGCCACCAATTGAGGTGAGATTCGCCGCTAGTTTCCATGTCTGCTTGGTTTGCCCCATCCATTTGATCTTATAAACATCCTGCCCTTGCTGAGTTTCTAGTCAACAACATCTTCCGTGAGTTCTCTTTCAGGTCCAGCAGCCTGTCGAACTCTGAAAAGCATTTGCTGTTGACGCTGGTAAGTTTTGCCGATGTATGGTTTCAGCAAGCTACTGTAAAACACAGGGTGAATTCGAAGCTTTGGCGGACGTCGGAGTTGGTAGTAGCTCCATCCAATAAATTTAACCACAGGAAATGGTCCTACCCAACGAGTACCAAGTTTCTTCTTCGTAGTCCCGAGGTTTTGTGCAGCCAAATGTTGACCGGAAAGGCAAATTCATTACTAATGTTGAACATTTGAGGCTGTCGATTTTTGTTGTAAGTTTCTGCCATTCGATAATATTTTGCTGAGATACTTCGTCGAGCTTTAGCCAGTACGTCGGCTTGTCTGGCAAGGAATTCCGAGTAGGTCGCTTTTCAAGCCGTGTCCGGTGTTGTTGACAGCCTTAACGTTGCAGGTGTTCCTGGAATGTAGTCGATATCTGCCTCAACTAGCGACATCTTTATTGACGCTTGCTGTCGATCATTGTACGCAAATTCCGCTAGACACAAGTGCGTATCAAAGCCCTCAAATAGATTTCCAGTGTTTGGTTCAGTCTCTCACTTACACCATCGAAATGCAGTCGTCATCTTCTTCTCCACTCCTAGTAGTTCACACACAATTTTCCAGAACGTCGATGTAAATTTCGCGTCTCGATCCGAGACTACCAGGTTTGGTAAACCGTGAAGATAGCAAATCTCTCTGTGGAATCGTTGAGCAACATCGTTCGCGCTATTTGACCTACAACATGTGCTCTCTTCGTCAAGGGTTCAATCACCATCATCACACTGTCGAGGCCACGAGGTGTTGTCGGAAGGCTAGTAATGAAGTCCATCGCAATGTGACATCAGCGTTGATGAGGAACGGCATGGCTGTTCAATTGACCCGATGGTTTCTCATTTCGAGCCTTCGTTTGAGCACAGACGTCACACCCCTTCACGTAATTTGCAATATCTCGAATCATGCGTGACCAGTAGAAATGTTCCTCCACTAACAAAGCGTCTCGGAAGCACCGTCGTTATCGACAACAACCTCCTCTACCGGCCCCAGTGGTACCTCGAGCTCCGCAGTCGATCTTTGCTGTCGTTCCAGCCCCGCGGTGGTGTCGACTCGCGCGATGCTTTGTTGGAATGGCTAAAACTGCGGAAAGAGTACGAAGAGTCTACCAAAGAGAGATGTAAAGATGGAAAAGAGGAGTTCAACGCTGTTCTGAAGAGCGTGAGAAGTGCGATCGACGACGACTTGCTCACAACGTTGAGTGAACGAGCTGGGGTGTCTTGAAGAGCGATTTGACGGATGCATTTTTGTTGGAGTAGTTTCATGCCATAGCGGACAACTACCGGAATCACGTGCTGCCCCCTCTCAACGAATTATTTCTCTGTGAACTGAAAATGAACATGGAGAATATGAATATTCAGTTTCGCGTTACCGATTACTTCTCGCTTGCAACTCTTTGATTAAGAAATATTTCTCCAGTTTCTTTGATGGCGAAAAAGGAATCAAAATAAAGTGTAAATTGCTGGTGAACTCGTTGCCAGACTCCTTGAAGGAGAAGGTACAAAACGAGATTGAATACAGATCGCCAGATACATTGGCAAATGTGTTGATACTGTCAAAACCGATTAATCAACCAGCTCTAGAGCAAGCAATATAGGACCGTGCCTTGAAACGTGTAAAAGGACAAAACAGCAAGCCTGGAGAGCAGCGGCCGCGCGGTTTTAACAAGCAAAAGCGCCAGAACAAAGACCAACAGGAGAGGCAGCCAGATAAACGACATAAGCGCCTCCGACGCGGAAAGTTGATAAGTTTTCGGGTGAAGCAAAGATCTCGAACAAGGAATCTGTCCCAAAGGATGGGTGTTTTCACTGTGGTAGTATCCAACTGCAACCTAAGAAGACCGCGATTATCTAGCTACCAAGCAGGAGGGAAACGTGAGCAGGCCCTAGCGGCGAGGCACCGCTATTCTACGAAGGTTAGCCGGATGCCTGCCGACGGCGACTCGATCAGTC
The DNA here is from genome assembly GCA_002215365.1 of Phytophthora megakarya. Classification (NCBI taxonomy): domain Eukaryota; phylum Oomycota; class Peronosporomycetes; order Peronosporales; family Peronosporaceae; genus Phytophthora; species Phytophthora megakarya. The sequence goes on along the minus strand of NBNE01001168.1, from coordinate 5,960 downwards.
GTGTTGTAAGACGTATATTCCGTGACAAATTTAGATGATAGCGGCACAGACAGGTCTGGCATAAGCATGAACTTGTATGAAGAATTTGTGAAGACTTGACCTGAGGAGAGAGCTGTGACGTTGGTAGAGTTGCTCTATTGCAAATGGACTCATGGATAGGAAATCGAAGTGAAAATGACTGAATTGAATCTCGGAATACGCACAGCTGTAGGTAGCATTCGGATCGCTAAGCCGGTCGAGTGTCTTATCGTCCCCGGTACCTCGGCTGAATTTGTACAGGGTAATGACCTGTTGACAATGCTAGGCATCGATGTGGAGAAGCAACTTGACGTGTTCGTGGCAACGCTGTGCAAGGTCAACAAGATGACGAGTTTGATGATGAAGATGAACCGGAAATCGGTAGCAGTGTGGAACTCAATGGAGAGGTACGCGCTGCTATTGAAAAAATTATCGACAAGGCAAGTGAAAAGGGATTCCCGATGGAATTGGTGCCTGGACTCTGGAGAATTGCTACACGATTCGATATTTGGCGCCTGAAACTGGGTGACGCCCCGCCTGCTCGTATATCACCGATGAAAATCGGACTCAAAGCCGGGGCACGGACATACCGCTGCAAGGCGAGACGGTACCCACCCGAGGTTTGATAGTTCCGTGACGACTTCAATGACGAGTTGGTGCGATTGGGTTGGGTCTATGAGAATTCAGAGAGTCGTTGGGCGTATCTAGTTCTCCCAATATGCAAAAAAGCAAATGAGTTTCGCCAGACAGCGGACTACAAACCTGTTACCTCACGTGGAGGCTATCGTGGGTATCATGCCCGACTTGTATGTGGATTTGGAAGACGTGATGGATGCGGCCTTTTTGGGCGGTTTGATTTTATTAAAGGGTATTGGCAGATTGAGTTAGCCGAGGAATGTCAAGGAATGTTAACTTACATGACGCATCGGAAAGGGTACACCCCGCGTCGTGTCATCCAAGGTAGTACAGACGCAACCTTGCTTTTCCAATCGACAATACAGAAACGCCTAGAAGAACTGATGCACATGCATTGGCTCGTTGGGATTGACAATTTACTTCGGTTTGCCAAGGATGCGAGTACGTATCTCGTGAACCTTGAGATATTGTTCGAATTGCCCGATTTTTTGGCTACAAGATCAGCCCCGAAGAAGTCGAGTACGTTTGGCGAGAGGTTTGTTGGTGCGAAAAGTTAATCACTGGAAACGGAGTTCACCACGACCCAGAGAGAATTCGAGCGCTGCAGTCGATTTCGTACCCCGTACTGCTGATGAACTACAACTATTTATTTGCCCTACCAATTGGATAATAGATTTGCTGATAGATTACGCTCATGTGATTCGACCGTTGCAAAATGCTTTGGATTCCGCTCCGTTGACAGCTTCGAGACATACGAAATGTGCCTCTGATACTGCGGTAGATTTAAGTGTGACTGAGGGATCTGCTTACGATGAAGGGAAGCAATTGATATCTACAAATGTGGCATTGGCGTTCCCGAAGCAAAGAACAACTACTTGCCTGCGGGCGGATGCCAATGATAGCGTTTGGTCGGTGATAGTGCCGCAGGTGCCAGACTGGTTACCCCGCAAGGAAGTTTACAAACAACAACATGGACTCTTCATCTGTTTGAGTGGTAGTTTCACGGGTTCACAGTGCGATTAGAGTATCATCGAAAAGAAAGCCTACCCTATAGTGTGCGCCTGTGACAATCTCATTCACTTGCGCTTCGTCCGCAAGGCTTTAATCTGTACGTTGACCACAGAAATTTGATCTACGTGTTTGCACCCGGGAAAGAAGTGAAGAAACACCTCCGAGGCAAGCTACTACGATGGTCAACCAAATTGATGGAGTACCGTAATATATCGACGGAGAGTTCAACGTATGGGCTGATATGATGTCTCATTAGGCTGGTAAGACAGACACGACGACAGTGCGTTTGAACGTGATGCGGTTAAGGAACGGAGGGCAACGTTTTGGCTGAGTAGAAAACGGCAGCGCATAAGGAACTGCAAGCCTCCAGATGTAGTGAGCGGTGAAGCACAGACACCAGCACCTGAAGTATCAGAGCTACGACCTCTTGATGACCCGAACTTTGAATGGCCGACGCTGAGTGCTATAGTGTACATTCATACAAAGCACGCCGAGGAACGGCCTCGTTCTGTGATTGTTGATGACGAGAATGGATGGTTCATCAAGGACAGAGTATGGATACCAAAAGGTGAGACAGGAATCGTGCAGAGGCTGCTTGTAGTAGCTCACTGTGTACCTCAGGGGCACCGTGGGTGGGACGCACGATCGAATGTGTGGGAAGACATGTCGACATCAACCACTTACCCACTCGTGTGGACAATTTCTTACGGGCCTGTATAATGTGTAAGTACGTGAATGGAAGCAAGATTGTACAGCGACCCTGGGGTGACACATACAGAGCAAATGAGCGCAATGGTGCTGTACAATTCGACTACCTGTCGACTGGCGACAGTATTGGAGGAGACCGGTACTGTTTGGTGCTCAAAGACGAAGCGACGCAATACACAGAATTGACCCCCTGTACAAACCCAACAAGTGTTGTTGTTGTAGATGCGATGCTGGCGTAGCACAGCAGATTGGGGATTACTGAGTAAACTGATCATTACTCTGGTGGTGATTAGTGGCCAAGGTTCCCACTTTCGAAACGAAGTGATGACAGAACTGGGTAGCCGATCGAAGGCAAGGCATGAGTTCACTGTCCCATACAGTCCTTGGATAAATGGAAGTGTAGAGCGTGCAAATCGAGACATTGCACAAGTTCTTCGCGTGCTTTACCCTGAGTACAAAGTGGATATCCACGATTGGACATATTTCGTGTTGATAATTCAATCGAGCTTGAATCACACCCCGGTCCCCACGTTGGGGAAACGAGCTCCAGTGGAGTTGTTCTATGGGTTGCCACTACCATCGCCGTTGACAGTGTTTATGAACAAAAGGCAAATAGAGATTATTGACTTGCCTGGGCAGTCAGCAGCTAGCTTCGACGTGGCTTGGAAACCTGCAAAAACGTATTCGAGACTTGCACAAGCTGATGATACGTGTACGAGCCGACCGGACTGTACGCAACAAACGAACTCAGAAATATGCTCGTGTGCCGAACTTTGACGTTGGATACTATGTGCTGAGGTCAAGGGTAGATCAGAATCACTACGACAAGCTACTAGTGACATAGGTGGGGCCCTATGAAGCGGAACGAGCGGACAAACACTCTTTCGCTGTTCGTTATTTGCTGACGGGGGAGGAGACAGATGTTCACCCATCTCGATTAAAGTTCTATGTTGGTTGCTCATTACAAGTGACCGAAGAGCTACGAAACCATGTTGCTGCACTAGGACTTGTCCTATCTGTACAATATATCAAAGAAGCTCGATCATCGGTGGTCAAGGCTTGGGACGACAATGTCACGAGGTGTTTCTGAAGGACAAGCTTCTTCCCACTCACAGAGCATTGCAGAGAAGGAGATGCCGAGTTGGAACTATCCAGTAGGAGCTAGGAAACCACTGCTTGGCCAACAGGACGTGTCCGGTAGGAAAAGATCAGTAGAGAATTAGCTCGGTAGGATCACAATAGACTTTGGGTTTTCCTGGAAGCGCCAGCTTCCCTCGCAGTGGATTATCGCCAACCCCTACTACGTCTACCGAAGTACTGGGGGGAGATAAGACCCCTACTGAAGTACCTAAGGAGACTGAGCCACATGTTGAAACAGAATCACCCGAGGAGACCGACGCACCCGGGGAGACCGATGCACATGTGGAGACCGAAGCACCCTTGGAGGGCGCCTGTGGAGACCGTGTCTCCTGGACCAAACCTGTTCAGCACTCCGCATTGACATCTGTGGTGCCGTAATCGGCTGACGTGGCCAGCAGCGAGCTCTCGACGCACCCGTGGAGATCGAAGCGGTCTCCATGACTCACCGGTGGAGTCCGACGCAACCCGTGGAGACCGAAACACCCGTGGAGACCGAACTCGTGGTAAGGGAAGCTCCTGTTGAAACAGAGGCACCAGTTGAAACTGAGACTCCCGTTGAGACTGAGTCACCGGCTGAAACTAGGTCACCAGAGATCGAGGAACCTATTGAGACTGAAGCACCCGTAGAAATCGAGTCGCCGGACGAGACAGATATGCTCGTTGAAACTGAGGTCTCAGAGATTGAGACAACTGCGCCACCGACAGTTTCTTAATATTATAACAGGGATAATAATCTCATTGTGGTGGAGAATAATTTCCGTTACAGTGGCATCTTTTGGATCGGATCTCAGGATTCATTGTTCTCGTATTGTATGTTGTGTAGCTCCAACCGCATGTGCGCAGCACTCAATTTCCTGGAATCCCATAAAGCCGACAGTCAATGTGAGCTTACGTATATGAATATGGGCACATCGAATGAACAAGCCTGGCAGTCTGGCACTATCGACTTCTCTCCAGTCCAATAGTGCTCGGAAAGCTACTGCCCTGGCTACTTATACACATTCGATGAAGCATTCGGTACTGCTCCCTACTTCTACTCAATAGAATACATTCACTCGTATTACATTTCATTACGCTCTCACACCGTTCGCTTACCTCCCTCATTACATATCCATTTTCTAACGCTATATCATGACTCTTGCAACTTATATTTTACGCTGTAGTTGGAAATCATGACCCGAGTAAACTTCATTTTTGTAGCTCGAAATACTCGAAAACCAACTCTATTGACATCTAGTCATGTCATCGATAATAGCACCATTACCACAGCCAAAACAATCAAAAGGACTGTAGGTATGTCTGCTGAAGAAACTTCCATTTAAGCTTGAAGAACTTGAGATCGCTGTGGTGCAGCGCGGTCATCACCGGACTTGTAAGTTCACACGCAGAATTTCCTATTTTCATAGTTTTTTCTGATTTCCGTCAATAATGCAGTCATTACTCGGGTTGCAAAACGCTTTGCCAATCAATTTCTTCCATTTGTTATCGCTGTTTTCATACTCATTGATTCGACGTGTCCTTCGATCCACTATTTTGCAAATTGCCGTTTAGAATCCTGCCAACCTGCATGCAATTGCCCGCTTCGACACTCTTCGAGATCATACCCATTTTGATGATATATCGGGAAATCGTCACAAATTTTGCACTCCTGGTCAGGATTGGGTGGTTTAGCACCCCATGTAGCCGAGAGAGCCACATTAAATAGCACGTACACTGTACATAGGTTCTTCCAACATTGCCTTCACTGGATTCGACTTGGCAGAGTTCTGCGGAATATCAATGACTGACGTTGCTGGAACTTCAAAAAGCGGACTACCATCAAGCATCCAACGAACATAACAATTCTTTCCCGTGACCCATTCCAGTTGATAAGTGACAAAATCCAAGTACGCACCAAGATGTACCGGCCAGTTGGAAGAGATAGCATCCATCTGATAATTGAACGAGCTCATTGCACTAGATTTGGGTGTGGATGAATTTCGGGGACTGGTACATTTCAGATTCGTATTGTCGGGATCGCACAAATAGGCACCAGTGTAGGAGTTCATGACTGGAAAGCACGTTCCGTTGGTGTTAATCCCCCAATGATCAGTACCTTTACCGTCGATCAGTGCCAAGTCCGAATGAACATCATACGATGCTGGACATGTCTTGAGTGTGCATGAGTTGTCCGTAATGCCAGCCTTGATAGAAGCTACAATTGTGTTATAACTCTGTTGTAAGCTGGTGTTTTGTGCACACGCGTTGTTGGAAGCATATTGCATCCCGAGATACCACGACTTGTGACCGCGCTTCTGTTGATAGTATGCTGTCGGCACATCAATGTTGTTCGCACCTTTTGTCTGGCAGCCATAACTGTAGAAACAACCTCCATAGTCACCAGTGGAAGTATCTGCGGAAAACATGCGATATTCGTCTGGCATTCCAGGAGCAATTTGAAGCGAAGA
>NBNE01001167.1:0-14068 GCA_002215365.1 Phytophthora megakarya | reverse complement strand
CTGCTGCATTGAGCAGCTCATCTTTTCCCCACAACGGCATGTACAACGTACAATTTCCCTCGTTCTTGTCCATTGTACTCTGCCAATTCTCATTAGGGCTGGTGAAACAAACCATCTTTGACGGATAATTCGGCTCAAAATTCGGTGGTCCATCATACAGAAACAACAAGGTTTCCTTGCGCTGTAAAGCAGCTTTGCGTTGTCCCTCAATGAAATTATTCGATAGTGGACCAGCTTCTGCAATTTGTATACCATCTCGAAACACGACAACTTTCTTCAATTTCTGTGTTGCTGAAAATGAAGCTGCTATGATGGTTTTATCGCTCTTGCAGCGCTCGAAGAAGTAGCCGTAGAAGACCGACCTACCGATTCCTGGGCAAGTCATATTCAGAACGACGTCAGTTCCCCATCATCCTTCAATGCAGCCTTAATGTGAAAAGTCTACTACAGTTTAGAATCTATATACTCCAAATTTAAGTTCTAAAATCTAGTTTATTTAGAAGGTATTTTACATGACATTTATTTTAGAAACGATTACCGTATAATGATTTCTAAAATAAATTTCATGAAAGCTTCGTAAAATATTATTATGCTTTTTCAGCTACAGTATTCCGATAGGAACTTCCTACATTGACCTAACTACAGATAGTAGCCTGCAGTTGTAACTTGACATGATATTTCAGGTATTTCGCGCGTGTGTATATAACCAAACGCCTCGAGAAAGGATTTCGATGCACGAACTTTATCAAAATCACTGAACCTCTCTCATACATATCAGTTGACACTCAAACTGAGAAGAAAGACAGCATTACCCTTACAAAGGCGACACTAACACCTTCGCAAGGTTTCTCGTCGAGCTGGACGCACAGACACTTGTTGGTTTTCTGACCAAGTACGTTTTCGATTGCATCCACCATCAAAAGTCTCGTTAAAGTCTCGTTTGACTGACCTGCATCCTCGCGTTACAAATCGCGATAGACCGGGCCATGTTGCGTGAGTCAGGATCGACTGAAGATCGTCTCGACGAGTATTTTGCGCTTATATTGATTGTTACCCTGTGGTAGCACGCTCTTCGTGCGTCATGAAGACAGCTGCCTACCAATCGAGGTCCAATTCATCAGGTGCTTCATCGTCGGAAGGAGACACGCGGGGGCGAAACGGATCCGGTGGACGCTTGAAGCTGAACGTACGGCTTAAAAAGCTGCCACGACTGCTTCGACCGCTGCTGCTCATACTGTCCGTGCCGCTTGTAGAACACTCACTCGTGTCGTAATAACCTGTCTCAAATTGATTCGACCTGGGACCGAGATGCGTCTTCCCTGTGGCATTTTTCACGCACATCGCGCAAAACAACCGCTTCTTGGGTCGACCAGACTTGCCGAGCGCGAAGATATGGTGTTGCTCAGAGCAGTCTTTGCATACAGTCTGTCGATGAACCACCAAAGCAATGAGAGTTTAGATTTGTTCACCACACAACGATTGACAAGCATAGAGCCGTGAACGCACCTGGTGACAACCCGAGCAAGGTGGATACGAGCCCAATTTCGGCTTTCGCGCGCAGATGTGGCAGATAGTGCTACATGAAGACAGGGCAGGATCAAACGTTAGCTTTGCTTGGAGACAGCAAGTACTTGGTGCAATGACACGCAGCCAAGTCGGTAGAAGCAACTGTACCTGGATGGCAACCACTGGTGGCTGTCTGCTTCGTCCATAAGAGCGCTGAAGTTTTTCGCTCGACCCCCTCGAGGGCTATAAACGACGTTGAGCCAAGTGCTGGCAACGCCAAGTTGAATGGCTTTCTCGGGTGCCGAGCCGAACTTCAGGATAGATCCCCACAGGAAAATCTCCGTCTTGTTGGTGCGTTTGTGACGACGGTACAAATAGCATGACGCAGTGTGTTGGCGCAGCATCCCCGGAGTAGCCTCAGACGGCCATTCCGGTCTCTTGATAGACTGCAACGTATGATAAGTGAGCTCATGGCCACGCGCGTCGGTTGTAGTCCCCATCCGCTCATAAGTTAGCGCGTCTCGGTCGTGTAGCAGTCCCCACGCACAACGGCCAGCGAACCATTTAATACCGGCGAACCGGAACGGGTCCTCCGGTGTCCGACGTTCATGTGCGTTCAGTACCGATCCATCTTTGAGATCGTAGCCCAGTAAAACTTTCGCCGTCCGAAGTTCATCCGTTGTCTCGCAGTACAGTCCGCTCATAACATCTTCGAGTCGACCATCAATGAGACCCGTGCCGACCATGACTATAATGGAGTCGTTGGTGGACCCCGGTACGCTGTTGAAAACGCTCACTTCTTTTCGGCGTTTGACAAACGCCCAATGCTGCGGGTCGATGTTCTTCGGGTTGAATTTGGCCCGTTCGGCTACGGTGTCCTGCAAAAACTTCCTTGCAGCGTAGTCGTACTGCGCACGGTCTTCCGGCGTCAGTTTAATCTGTGGACAGCGGTCATGACCGAACATGGTACAGGGGTCTCCAAGGGGTACCGGAGACTTTCGAGACCCCGCGTGCGTGGCAGCAAATTGCGTTGTGAGCATTCCGAAATAGACGTGGGATTCGCGCGACGAATCTTAGTCCTGATTGTCCAGCGAGGGGTTGAGCACTCTTGGCATCAAGAAGTAGTGCCTCACTGCTTTGAAGTCAGCTCATCGATGAGCAGTGAACACCGTTCACTGATACGGAGTGGCACTAAACTCGGAGACAGTCGCTGCCTGTCTGACCCGCTTCTGGCTCCTGGCTCTGCAACCCGACACGGCCAACGTGACAGGCGACGTTGGCATGTACATGTGCCTCACAAGGATTCACCATCGGCGGTATCTGTTGACTCAGTCTCAGAGGCAGGACGCGAGCACTGTGCATATTGCTTGAAGCTCGCACTGTGCGTATTGATCGTTGGTTCTGCTTGCACTATTTATCGATGCACAGTGCAGGTAGGACGCTTTACAGTACTCGTGCAAGTCCATACCTAGGTCAAACACGCAACATAATAACTTCAACATGGTACCTCATTGCCGAGAGAGAACCGCACAGCTGCGTCACTACCCAACATCGTTTTTCATACCAAGAGATTGACAGCAAATCCATACCTAGGTCAAACACGCAACATAATAACTTCAACATGGTACCTCGTTGCCGAGAGAGAACCACCCAACATCGTTTTTCATACCAGGAGATTGACAGCAAACTTGCTACAAACAACTAGTAGATGAAGAACGTAGCGTTTGGAGTGAGGCTTTAGCTAAACTCTAGTGAATAAATGAATCGGAAAATAAATAACGTTACATGGAGTGTAAATGACAATGAAACAGTTTTAGTTAAAACTTTAACACTTTGTGCTAAAATAGTTCCGTAGTAGTGCATTTGGGTAGTTGATGGAATGAAAGCTTGTGAGCAAGTTCGAAAATAAATAACGTTACATGGAGTGTAAATGACAATGAAACAGTTTTAACACTTTGTGCTTAAATAGTTGCGTAGAGCATTTGGGTAGTTGATGGAATGAAAGCTTGTGAGCAAGTTCACAAATTCGCAAGTAACACAACTCTGACTAAAATGATTCAAAAGATGGATTGACAGCAATAGACTAAGTGGCATCTTGAATTTCTTGCATGTGACCATAACCTTTCAGCTCTCCTTTCTCCGATTCACTTCGGAATTTTCTTTGCAAGACATTGACTACACTAGCACAACTCCTATTACGCCATCATGCTCGCGTACGCTCTCACTCAACCTCGTGCCAAATTGGAGATCCAACCAGCCCCAACACCGAGAACGACGCCACTAGTAACGCCCGATGCCAACACTTCCATCGAGGATGAAGACGATGGAATCGACATGAGTCGTTTGTGTAAAGAGTTGGAGCGCTTGCTAGAAGATGACTGCAAGTCAGTCGATGAAGATCAAGACTTCAACGCCCTCGATGCGTACAACGATAATAACACGACAGCGACACGCTGATACAATGAGCTTCGAGAATTGACTGGTCGACGGCGATCACCGTACCGTTGAAGAGTACACCAATACTCTCAACCACTTACATTTTTGCATTGAAATGAATCGTGTTTTGATTATAGTTGACAAACGGTTCCCTAACACGAAACAATTCAAGAACTTTCACTTCATTCGTATCTTGAATGGATTTAGTCTCCTAACAGATTCCCAACGTCTGCGTCGCCCCAATCATCCGTGTCTACAAGAACGACGAAGGAAAAATTAGACAAAAAATGTTCAATCACATGTAAGCTCTGGCATACCTTCTTGTTTGTTCGGTCGAGCTGTCTTCTGAGACTGCTGTGTTTTTGCGGTCGTAGGTGCTATAGTTTGCATTGGTGGTGGCGCAACAAATTCGTTGCGGTCGCTATCCTCTTTGTCACGTGTTCGTGGCTCTGATGTAGTGTTACCATTGCCATAAATCGAAGATCGCCCGCTACCTTGGCGCTGCATTTCCTCCTTTGATCGTTGACGAGACGGTGATCGTGGATCATCGTTGTCATTTGCGTTTCGCGAGTGACCATTACCTACGGGAGGTTGCTGTTGTTGAGGTGGTGGTTTGCTGTTCACAGCATTATCACGTTCGAGCTTGGCTAATTTTGCCTGAAACCCATCGCACCTTTGCCCAAGATCTTTGCAAATAGCGACTAGATACCGAAGACACTCGAGATTCTCAGGGTAGTCTTGATGGATCTGTTCGTAAAGCACCATAGCTTTCTGGTAAGCACCCATACGTCGATAACAACTAGTAACCATGAGTCGCCATTTGACTTCATTCGGCTGAATTTGACTTGCTCGCTCGAAGAACTGAATTGCCTTCTCGTACAGTTCACTCTTGACGTACCATACTCCAAGCCATGAAATGACATCCAAATTAATGGGAAAGTATCGATATGATTCAAGGTGGTAGTGAAAAGCCTGGGTTTCGTCGTCGTCCTTATTGAAAATTTGACCCAGTCGAGCAAGCACACCAGGATCTGCAACATTCTTAGCATTCCGATCTCGTTTATCGTTACTACCGAAACACGATAATAGGATATTGAACCATTTAGCCGCTTGTCGGTAGTTACCCATAATGTCGTGAAGGTTTGCAATCTGGTAAAGCACTTCTGCGTTCGAAGGTACGATGCTATGCAGCTTCTCGAAAGCCTGGAGCGCTTCATTCAATACACCCATCTTGATATTCACAAGTCCGAGATTATAGATAGCTTCAATACAGTCTGCTTCAACACCGATAGCCTCCAAGAACAACTCCTTCGCTCTCTCACATTCGTTTTTAACATAAAGGCAGTTACCCTTGTTCACCAGAGCTTTAGCATTGTATCGTTGATGTCGGACAGCCAATGATGCGTACTTGTCAGCCTGCGCAGTATCTCCTTCCACAAAGTAGAGATAACTGAGGTTCGTAGCAGCCATGGCTTTGTGTGCGGGGTCTTTTTTCTCAAACGCCTTGAGTACCTCGATGGCCTTGTCGAATTCTTTTTCTTTCAGGAACCAATGTGCCTTGCAAATTTCCATCTCACTTGCCAAACTTTCGTGATTTTCCTGCTTGAGAGCATCAATGACCCACGTAAACCCTGCTAGCCAATCTTTCTTATCTAGTGCTGGAGCGCACAATTTTGCAGCTACCAAAATGTACTCCATGGCTTTTTTCCTTCTAGCTCGAATCTCAGCTTTTAGTCCGTCAGTCTTTAACGAGTGAAGATGCTCCTTTGACGACTTATGATCGTCATCACCATGTTTGGACTCATTAGCCAGGTCTGATTCTTCTTCATCTTCCTCAGACATGCTTTCCATGGGGATCGTAATAAGGTTCGTGAAACCTCGCCGCATCTTTTCGTGCTCACCGATGGCGTAGTAACAAATGATAAGGTTGAATCCTGATTGAAAGTCTGCGTTGCCTTCCATGACATCTTCGAATGTAGCAGCCGCATCTTGATAATGCCCGAGTTTTATCTGAGCTGCACCAATATTACGTTTAATCTTGTAGCGCACTTCCTTGCTCGTGTTCGGGATCTGGTCCAATGCCATGCGGTACATTCGAATAGCTGTAGGGTATTGCTGCTGTTCGAAGTAAATATTGCCCATGTTAACTCTCAGGCGTCCACCCTGCGCATATTGTTTGTTCTTGACAATTGGAGTGTACGACTGGATCGCCTCTTTCCAAAGTCCATTGAGATGATACGCATTGGCGAGATTGAAAAACACTGCGTAGGTCAAGTCGATGTTCAGCATATCCGCCAATCCATTGAGCTCACAGTGTTTGTTGAAAGCTCTCTCTTTTCGTCCAGCATCTTTGGCCAAATGTAGCGCTTCTTCATATTTCTCCTTGGAAATCAGCTCTGCAGATTGTTCAATTAGCGCATTCACAGTCCGTTCCAACTCCTTCGCGACTTCTTTTGGTGAATTTTCCGTCTTCTCAACTAATGCAGGTGCAGCTCCAGTTTTTCGCGCTTCTCCCATAGGATCAAACATCCTTTGGCCCGAAGCAGTTCGTGGATTGGACTATATCACCAAAACAATCACAACGATTAATAAATGGTAGAATTCTCACTATCATTTACTCACCGAAAAGCCTGCACCAGATACTGAAGTCATCGGTCGAGCTTCGCCACCTTGTTGTGCAGTGCCCATTCGAGAGCCTGGAATCTGTCTCCCCATTTGTGTCGGTGGTGCTCTTCATGAAATTTATTAGACCAAAATAATAGATATCAACACGGGGTAGTTCTACCTGAATGCTGTTCCAGGTGGATTGTAGCCCCCTCTTGAAGCTGGAGCTCCGTAGGATGATGACATGTAATTGGTAGTTGCTGCCGTCTGCGGAGGTGCGAGATCGATGCTAAAGTTGAATCCCTCGTACATATCTTCATCGTCTTCTTCTTCGACCATGAGACCATGTCTCGATTGGCCGTAGCCACCCCCATAACTCGCCATGGATCAATGGTAAACTATCTAACGTTAAAGCTTTGCTATCCTAGAATTCCCTCAATCGAGCGGCCGCAACGAGATCGCGGGCGTTGGGTCCGTTGTGACGAGTCGCCAGTGAAACGACGCTAGGCTGAAGCTGTCTTGTCCAACTTGACAAAATGCAAAAATGACTAGCTATTAAGTTTAACGAAAGTCAATCATCTCCGAGATGGAGACTGAAAGTCAAAATCATTCCTACAAACACGATCATGGACAATGTAGTTGAAATTCGAGTTGCACCGGCGAATGGGATCAGGAAGGAGCAGTCTTGACCCATTAATGGAAAATACTCGAGAGTATTATTGTACGGTTCGTACACCATGGAGCAATAGCAACTCCCGTTCACACACTCACCGTTCGGGTACGAACAATTGTTGAGGCACATTTCTGCCAAAATATGTTAGTCTATGGTCACTTTACAGGGAAACAAGAGTACGTACGTGTTTCGCAGTATTTGCCGTACCAACCTTCATCGCACATACATCTTGAATTAGGAAACTCGACTGAGCAGTAGCCGTGACCGGTACAATTGTTGCCGCAATTTCGGATGGAACAGTCTTCTCCGATGAATGGCGGTTTGCATATACACATGCCAAATCCATCGCAGATCCCATTCGAATAGTGGGTATTGCTCGCTGTACATGGGAATTTCTGGATATTTTCGATGTAGGTATCGTTTTCAGTGTGCTCGAAACCGGAAAAGCAACAATGATCGCAGATTTGAGTTTGACGAGCGTCGTCGTATGCGCAATAGGAACCCGGACATGATGAATTCGAGCAATCTTCACCGTAGTAGCCGTTGTCGCAACGGCAGTTCCCAGCTAGACAAGTTCCATGTAAGGAGCAGTTTTTGATGCAGTTGTTGAGATCGTACTGCCACAAGTCTCCCAGAGAAGCAGTGGCAAATGTTTCAGCGTCACGGTAGTGTTCTTCTCGCTCATAACCATATCCGCCAAATATGAAAACCTTGTCAAAGCCCTCGTGATAAACGCTCATGTGACCAGATCGTTGAGATGGATGTTCCCACTGAAGTTCTGCGGGTAAATCTTCTCGTCCATCTGCACGATCTCGACAACCGTCCCACCCAGGAGCTTGGCGGCGTGCTTGCCGGATAAACACACTTGTTTGACTTGTTCCTCGTGTGGGTTCTGCTAGTACTGAAAACTACGATTGGATGAGAATTATAACTGCGCACATCAAAAAACCAAAACAAGAAATCGCGTGCTTGCCGGATAAACACACTTGTTTGACTTGTTCCTCGTGTGGGCTCTGCTAGTACTGAAAACTACGATTCAAATTGGATGAGAATTATAACTGTGCACATTAAAAAACCAAAACAAGAAATTCCTACCGTCTTCGTGCCGTAGTGGGTTTCCCCGATGAAATAATAGCCATAGGGATTGGAATTCAATGTGGAAGAGGGTACGTAAGCCGCATAGTTTCCGCTATAAGCTAGTTTACGAGCTTGGAGATCATCTGTACATGATTTTGGGTAGATTGGATACACAAATGAATGTTGCTTGACCCATCGGTTTGCACCTGATGTACAACAAATTAGTCTGACAAACTTTCACTATCCTACGTGCAAAAATTAAACGTACTAGCATTGTACTGCCACGTATCATCGTAGTAATAGTTGGTGATGTGGCCTCCGAACAATACAAAAATATCGTTAGCAACTATGAGACTATGATCCATTCGAGGTTCTGGAATGGATTCAGAGTCCGCTACAATTCGAGTCCATACGCCAGTGCTAATGTTGAATTTCCACATATCGCTCAAGTAATAAGGGTACGTTGGGTACGGCGTAAAACCAACTTCGCGGGTTCCAGATGTTCCGCGTCCTGCACCAGCACTTGACGTTGTTGGGTACGGGAAAAATGTATGATAACCACCATGTATGAAGATGGCGTTGTCGAAAACCACGGCAGTATGTCCAGCTCGTGATGGAGGCCAATTTACGACGCATTCTACTTCAATATCGTTGAATAGCGCATCAGCAAGAATCGTTGGATCGGTGGGGCATTCAACCTTTTCCGTGATATTCGTCCAGACATTGGTGGATTTGTCATAAACCCAGAGATCGTTTAGATAGCCACCAAGGGGGTACTGATTCACGCTACTCCAGTCATTTTCGTCGCTGTTATCATGTGCAAACCCTTGCCAAAGTCGAAACCCTCCGAAAACGTACATCTTGTCGTTCAACACAACACTGGAGAACTTGAACCTTTTTCCCGGACCATGATGGCTGCTACCCAACTCGATCATCTCGGTCCACGTTCCATCTGTGAAATCGTACAACCACAAATCGTCGCAATAATCATCACACATAGGACCAAATCCGCCATATATCACCATTGTGTTGTCACTAAATACTTCGGCAGTATGCAACCACCGTTCAGATGGTTGTGAACAAACTCTAGCTCCAAAGACCATTTTACACCCTCCCCACTCTACTCCCTGATGTAAAACTTCCCAGAAACTTTCAACGCATGCGTTATCTGCAAACCTGGTACAGTCTACAACAAACAAAACAAAAACATTATCTTTTTAGCAAATGTTGCAATATATACCACAAAAAATCTCACTTATGTCGTAGCTCCAGATATCATTGAAGAAAACAGCCACAGGAACTGCTGTTGAGTTGGTATCGTAAGCAATTTTGTCCTCGTATGATATAAACTCCGCATGCGTTATCTGCAAACCTGGTACAGTCTACAACAAACAAAACAATAACATTATCTTTTTAGCATATGTTGCAATATATACCACAAAAATCTCACTTATGTCGTAGCCCCAGATATCATTGAAGAAAACAGCCACGGGAACTGCTGTTGAGTTAGTATCGTATGCAATTTTGTCCTCGTACGATACAAACTGCAGTGATCCATTAACTTTTGTGATTTCGTAAGTTTTCGGGACGTGGGTCATCGTAGTATCTTCGGTTCTACCTCCAAACACTATTAGTCGGTTCTTGTACGTTACCAGTGAGTGACCTCTGCGTGCTGTGGGGCTGGGAAAATTGGCATCCCAAGTCCATTGGTGCCAACACGTTGCAACTTGCAGGCATAGCAAAATAATGAAGAGAACCTGAAGCACGGGCATTGACACAATTGATACATTCAACGACGTTTCGCCAAAGATACGCTGATTTAGTCTAATTCGGACTTTGATTTAACACGATGAAATACACAAGAATAGTTCACGCAAAAAATATTGGATACTCTTCCTCATCACTATCCACAATAGAAACATTTCGTGCATGCAGGGTGTAGGTATCCCTCAGAAATGCATGATCCACGAGCCATTGTACCAATTCGTGATAACTACCTTGAGCTGCTGCATTGATCGCAGCATTAACACTGCCTTCCGACCGGAACTGCATTATCCACTTCGCTACATCACTTTGACCAGCATTACACGCATCCAACAGTGCATCCTTCGAACAACCTTCGTCTCGATGAGAATGCAGCCACTTGACCACTTCAAGGTGTCCGTTTGCAGCAGCACCGTCCATAGCTCTATGACTACAGCCTTCTTGGCGGTGATGATGCAACCATTTCACGACGGGCAAGAATCCGTTCGTGGCCGCGAGGTCCATGGCGTCGGACGAACATCCCTCCTCTCTATGATCATGCAACCACTGCACCATGTCGAGATGACCATTAGCGGCTGCCATGTCCATGGCGTCCACAGTGCAACGATCGGTTCGATTCGAATGCAACCATTGCACCACATCCACGTTCCCTGCTTCTGCTGCAAAATCCAAGGCAACCGAAACATCACCATCCAATATCTTCACTAATTCCAGGTGTCCACGTTCCGCAGCCTCCACGAGCGACCAATTTGCGGTAACATCGAAGAACTGCTGGATCAATTCCAACACGAGTTCGTTGTCGGCGTCGTACACTCGACAAACCGCACGAACCGATGGAGAGACGGAATTCGCCATGATCGATACCTTCCGTTTTCACGAATGGGCAAGACGTCGTCGAGGAAAAATCTTAGGCACGCATCGACTTGATGATCAAAGAGTTGAGGTTGTCAGCTTGCAAATCATCATGCAAGGTGTTGATGGAATGGGTACAACAAGGTCCAGCCTACATAAATCATCAGCCTTTGGTTACCATCCGGACACGTCCGTAGATTAGTTGACGGAATCATAATGTCGTTTGAATATCTAACGTTAGTCTACTGAATACTGCATTCAACTAGCACTTTACTGCAGGATCATGCCTGCGTTCCATAGCCTTAAAAATTCTCTCTCCTGCATCTCCCGCTCGTCGTCCTCATCGTCGGTTAGCAAGACCTCATCGATATCAACCAGTTCTTGCAGGAACGGATGCTTGGTCGTCAGTGCGGCAACATCCCAATAGCCACGTCGAGCTAAATACTCAACGAACCCCATTTTGCCCACGCATGCACTTTTGCAATTAGCCACAAGCCACTTGGCCACCTGTTCATGCCCTGCATTGATCGCATTCACCAACGCCGACTGCGAACATCCTTCCTGCCGATATGCATGCAGCCATTGGATCACGTCCAAATGACCGTAACTGGCTGCATTGTCGATAGCATAGTGCGTAGCCTCTGCTTTGCAGTTATAATGCAGCCACTGCACCACTTTCAAGTGGCCATGCTGGGCTGCAAAGTCGATTGCATTGGATGTGCAGCCCTCGGTTCTGTTTGCATGAAGCCACTGCACAATATGCAAGTGGCCGTTGCTGGCCGCCATGTCCATGGCGTCTGTGCTGCAACCTTCTTGTCGGTTTGTATGCAGCCACTGCACCACGTCGAGGTGGCCGAACTCCGCGGCCGAGTCCATAGCCTCTTGGCAACAGTGTTGGAACTTGCGGGGGTTACGGCGACTCAGACGTTGGACCAGATGCAGATGGCCGGCCAGTGCTGCACGCATGAGGTTCCACTTGGGCGACAGGTCCAGAAAAGCATTCACGTGCTCGAGCACCAGGTCGTTGTCTGCATGGAAGCGATTGCATACAGCCACTACAGCGGGCGAAATGTCCATGGCCAGGAAGACGTGTGGTCTACGTCTCAGATCGAGGAATGAACCTGTTGAACTAATAGCTGCGACCCGTTACATCACGATGTCCCATCCAGAAGCGCTGCTTCGACCTTTTACCTGCTGTTTCGGTTATTTCGAGCCCTAAAAACGGGTCGTTCAGATTCGAAAGTCGGATACCCCGTGATAAACGATACCAGTGATTTTGCAAGTTACAAGCAATTATTATGTCAATGCACTTGGTACTGAAACGACGCGACGATTAAGGGTTGGCGTTGCAGTAACGATCATCAAGAGACGCTGAGATGGGAAGCTTTGCTTCATGACAGCGGACGTTGGGGCGTGGAGCTTCCTGGCCGACGCGGCCTTCGACGACTTGGTGGCCCAGATATTGTGCGTGCTTGAAATCCACTCGGCCACATGGTTTCCAGGTCACTAACTTGAATGGATGTCATGTATCATTCCATCAACTATCCAGAGTGGAGCCCCAAACGGCCCGTGACGCGCCGTTAGTACGACGGAAAGACGACGGATCCACGCTCTTACATGTTGTGGCCGGATGGAAACACTCAGAGCAGATCGTACGCGACCTATTGGATGTTGGAATCCCTCCAGACGTCCGTGTACGTTGCAATTGGAATAAAATATATCACAAACTAATCGCTTTCTACGTGTAGGACGATTCTGGATGGACTCCGCTGCTTGAGGCAGCTCGTACGCGACCTATTGGATGTTGGAATCCCTCCAGACGTCCGTGTACGGAGCAATTGGAATAAAATATATCATAAACTAATCGTTTTCTACGTGTAGGACGATTCTGGATGGACCCCGCTGCTTGAGGCAGCCCAAGAGGGACAATTCGAAGTATGTCAAGCGCTACTGGAAGCAGGAGCCACTCCTGATCTACCTTGTGGAGAGGTTACTCCAATCCATGCGGCCGTCGAGGTGGGTAACGAAGAAATGGTGAGATGGTTACTACGCCAACCCGGGACGTGGACAAGGAGATATGACGGAGAATTCTTTGCTTTTCTGCTGGATAAAGCTCCTGGAGCGGTGACAGACTACTTGGACGTGTTTGCTACGGTGCTCAATCACTCACATAAAGGTTATGAAGCTGTCCGGTACACTGATTTGAGAATTATCTATGGAGAACCGACGGTTCCCGTCAGTGACACGGCACTTGCTTTGGTCGCGGAGAGCTCTGCAGCGCATATGATTTTGTCACATCGACTGATGCGATTGATTCTACATGCGAAATGGCATAGTTTTGCACGCACCATGTTCCGACGAGAGCTGGCAGCGTATACCTTGTTGGTGGCAAGCTACTTTATTCCGACAGTGTGGGGCAATCCGAATTGGATCCACATGAAGTCGAAGATTGAGAAGTTGGTGGCTGGGTTACGCTTTATTTCCTGGGTGGCGAGCATGTTTTTATTGTTACAAGTTGAACGAAATGAATGTCGAGGAGAGGGCGTTCGGATATATTTTGCGTCATTTTGGAATTGGGTCGGAGTAGCAACCTACATCGCGATTATATGTTCGATTCCGCTGGAGTTCGTGGCATTCTCAGCTTTAACACAACAAGCACGTGATAGTGTTCTCGCTCTTATCATTGTGTGTTTGTGGATCAATTTGTTGCAGTTCCTGCAAATGTCACGACACAGTGGACTTATCATCGCAATGATGGTGCACATGGTCAAGGATATTTATCGGTTCTTCTTGCTCTACTCCGTATTTTTGCTGGGCTTCAGTGGTGCCTTTTATCTTTTGCTGCGCGGAACGAGCGGGTATGAAACCTTTACCACCTCATTTATTACCGTATACCTCATGCTGTATGGCCAACTTACTTACGACAATTTCAAAGATGCCACTGGATATACCTGGTACACAAGCAATTTCCTACTTCTTGTGCATCTTCTGAGTGCTGTGGTCGTGCTCCTCAATATTCTCATAGCTATGATGGCGACTACATACGCCGAAGTATGGGATGCAGCCGAAGCTGAAGCATTGCAGTCACACGCACAAGCTATAGTGCGTCTCGAAAAAGCATTGACACCAAATACCCGTCGTGAAAAGTTTCTTCAA
>NBNE01001166.1:0-14077 GCA_002215365.1 Phytophthora megakarya | reverse complement strand
GATACGGTAGAGGTGGGTACGTACCGGAGTTGCAGCTGGAGCTGACGATGTCGCTGTCGATGGAGACGCAGTCTTGGAATTTGGAGACGACATGAGCGCAACGACACTTACCAAGTGGTGGCTCGTATCGCCGCGGAGGCAGTGGTGTCGGGTTTCTTCGCAGAAGCGACTTGCCGCTACGAGTGCTGAGTTGGAGAATGGGACGGACGTAAGGGAGCCGCCGTTGGAAGTTCTTGTTCAATAACGGTGGGCCACGCAACAGGACTTTACCGGACTCCGACTCGTGACCAACGCTCGTAGGTCGCTTTCTAAGGACCTTCAACCATCAAGTCACTATATCGGGAGCTGTGTACGACACTCCAGATGACCCGTAGTCGAGATCTGCACTTAAGCGAGTCATCGTCGGGTGATTGGCCGAGATGTCTTAGCCGTTGGAGAGTCGTTAGCTTAGTCGTATTTATACTTGATATTTGTATACGCTATAGTAGGAGTTAGGGCTAGTCTTAACACGAACTAGAGTGGATAACAGAGCAGAATTTGCTACTTAAAGTCAAGATTTCATTTTGGTAAGTCCAAAAGGGCCAGGCCGCTTTGTGTAGCATTTATGTCTGTTGGTGGACTCGGTTGAAGAACTCCTGTTTATCCGTGGCAAGACCAAGCGCTAGATGTGAGTTTGGTCGTGTTGAAGGCCGACGAGTCATCGTCGAAGACTGGAAGCACATTCCTAGTAATTCTTACAGCTGGAGCAAGTGCCCGGCACCCCTGCGTCTGGCTGAGAAGTCAAGCACCTTCCACCACTGAAGGGCAGGCAGGGTCAAGTTAAAGGATAAGGAGAAGATGGCTTGGTGTGCTCGTACCAAGGACGTCAGTTTTGGTCTACCCACGATCTACCACCTTACCAGCGCAGAGTCAAGTGGAGCCCCGAAGGGATCGAACCAAGGACTATCGAGTATAGTCCTTTGATCCTGCTCGCCGTTAGCTTTTTGTGGAGCTGATAATTGTTGTGAGTGGCAGGAGTGGTGCACTCGTGAATTCCCAACACGACATGAGATGGTCTACATGTTTGTCGCAGTCACTCTAGTCGATATCAGCGACGTACCCTCTGACACTTCTCATCACTGTTTGAACCAAACGTTCCTGCTGTCCATTAGACTGAGGTCGGTACCCTAGCCTCGACCGTTGCTTGCTCTTTAGAAGGCTTCTGAATCTCGCAAACACCGTGCTCATGAAACAAGGATTCTGGTATGCCTGAGAATTCGCCCCAAATCTCCGAAACACGCATTCTTCGTAAGCCTCATCGACGTCCTGAGCTTCAGGATCCGCATCGGCTTACACATGACATATCCTGAGAACTGGTCCTGGAACGGCAACAAATAAGTATTGCCACGCTTAGACTCTGGTTGCGCGGTGCCAAAACTATAGAGACCACTTCAAACGGATACCTTGGCTGAATATTCCCAGTGGACGGGCCGGCAACCGGTGATCACTGCTTGGTGTAGACGCAATCGACACACGCTATCACGAACTTCTGAACATTGGCATACATCCCAAACAAATAGAACACCGACCGTAATCGCTCAAACGTTCGGTTGATATCTTGATGGCCGCCTTTAAAATCTTCGTGTGAGTAGTTCAATATGTCTGCAGGTAAGGACTCTGGGACCACGAGTCTGAGTTCCGATTGTTTATTGCGTGGTCTCGCGGGAGTAGGTGCACTGAGCCTGTAGAGGGCGTCTCGTAAGTCCAACACGAATGGATCGGAAATCTTAGCAAACTCCTTCACTTGTTTCCTCTAGAATCCTGTGATATCTGCTCGCGGCATCCTTTTCAATTGCTGGATCCATTCGTCCTCGTGTTGATGAACCTTTATTATTCTTCAACGCTCATCCTGGTATCTGGCTTGTTCTACCGAATTTCGGGATCCTGAATCAGCACTTGACATCATCATCAATACCTGGGCAGCGGTAGCTAAGGACTCAGGTATTCCGACTTCGGAGTTTCTCACTCCAGGTTCAACTTGGTCCTTACGAATTTTATCGGGAGCATAAATTTCCAAAGGCTTCAGGATCTTTTCAGCAATTCTAGAGACGAGGCGTAGGTGTACTATCTCGTCTGGGCCATTGATCTTCGAGGATTCCCCAAGCACGGGGGTCTTAGAAGTCAAGTAACCGGCTGCTGGGTTGAATTCACGTTTGACATGGATCAACTTCACAGGCACAACATTCTTCCTGAGATCCTCATATCAAATTAGGCTGATTACAATTAATTAGTCCCTAAGCTTTTTGAACGACGATCCTGGAATCCCGAATTGCCACGAGCTCCTTGGCATTAAACTTCAAAGCGAGCTTTAAACCTCGGATTCGACCATGATACTCAGGATCGTTCGCCGTCACACATACTAAGATGTGTCCTTTTGTCTTCACAACTTGCCATACTGGCAACTTCCACAAGATACATTCACAACTTCCTCGGCGAGTAGAAACCACTACAGCACCATCGAAACTCAGACCGTAGTCTTGATAGGTTGCGTCTAACATTTCCAGACTCACTGGTGGCATCACTTCCAGACGCCCCTTGGCGGGAATCAGAGTTTCTGCAACTTTATCCAAGTGTTATCTTGGAGTGATACCGGATCAAAGGATGGATGCATCGTTCTGGATCCGATGAATTTCCAGTGTCCACGGTGATAATGCTAGCCCCACTTCAGATGCCGTCCATCGGCAGTGTTACATCTCGCTTCTGGGACGCAGGTTCGTGTGACTGGGCAAGGGACGATCTCGTTCAATCCGATGGCGCACATCACAGTGCTAGAAGATTTCGACGAGAAGCAACCATTGGTATCCAAACGGACTGGCTGGAGAAGTTCCAAAGTTTCGCCGTCATGGGAAGGTGGTCAGACCATGCAAAGATTTCCTACTGTAAGCTGAAGCTATAGTCGGCTGTTCGAGATTGGTGTGGGAATTTGGATGAATATATACGTCAAAGTTGGAGACGCTTTGTGAAATCATTCCGAGAGGAGTTTTGCAAGACGAAGACACCGGATTCCGAGTACTACTACATGACTTTCCAAAACAAAACGTAACCTCTTGAGTCTTCCCCTACAAATTGAACAAGATTGCTGACAAAGCGGACATGAAGTCGACAGACATTGCGCGCGACCGATATCGGAAAGTTTTCCTCAAGCAGCTGTATGATACGCAACTGAGATCGACATTACAAGGTCAGCGTATTCGCAGTCTGGATGACTTGGAGCGTATCCTGAAGCAGCATGAAGAAATCTGGTGTAATGACGATCGAGAAGCGCATTCTCTGAAAGGTCTTGACCGGAAGTCTGACAGTCCGTTTGGAAATCGATAACGACCGAAGACCAACAACCGGTCGTACAATGTGAAAGGAGACGAAGTCTTTACGAGTGACGATGAGCAACAAGCCCGGTTTGATCAAGGCACTGAAGGTAGTCATCAGAAATTTTCATTCGGAGAATCTATTTCCGACAGGGACGTTGATGGTTTGTCTGACGATACCCCTCATGGAAGTATGATACTTTGGAACCAGGATGTCACCGCTGAAGTTTATCGGATTTTGAAGAATCCCGGATGGAGACCTCCGAATTCTGAATACAGGTAACCACCAAGAGAAGCCTTTGTAAAACCGCAACAGACGCATCATTGTGATAACTGTGGTTAGGGATCACATTCTTCGGAATTCTGTTGGGCGGATATGGAATGCAACCGATGCCATAAGAAAGCCCATCCCGCTAAGTATGACAAAGTTGGCCCTTGGATGTCCTGCTATAAGCTTCATGACGGTGCGTGCTATGGATTGAAGACCCTACAAGCAGTCAAGAATCTCGCCAAGCAAGGAAGCCTGAATGATATTCCTGAGCACCTTCTCAACCAACTTCTGGCTGGACATGCGGATTCTGGGACGAAGCCGTAAATCACTAAACCCGCAGGATGGGTATCGAGTACACGACGACCCCCAGAATTGTGTGTTAGCTTATGAAGGAATGAGTTGAGAAAACAAGATCAAGATAATCACCAATCCATAAATGTATTTGATGAAGATCTTCTTGCGGAAAGTTTGCTTTCAAATGTTTCTGAGCGAAAGCTTTCAGGTGATTAGGATGTCATTATGCGTCCAGAACTTCGTCTGAAACGATGTGAACGCTATGAGTAGTAGCATGATCACGAGCAGGAAGAGAATCGTAAAATTGCATTGGTGCATGGAGCGGTGAATACTTTTCGGACGTATATAGTCTTGGATTCTGGAGCGTCAGTGACCATGGTGAGCTGAGGCTTAGCGCGTAGGCTTAAACTCATGCTCATGTTTGACAAACAGATTTCAGCGTCAGGACTCAGAGATGTAACGGCTAGCATTACTGCAAGTACCGAAGTGAAAATCACTTTGGGATCAAGAGTGGTGTACATTGTTCCTGTTTGGGTCGCAAACATTGGTGGAGGTTTGGATGTTTTGGCTGGGGTGAACTTTATGTTCTCGGCTGGAGTACGGTTATGCGTGAAAGAAGGACTGGTACAACTTTCAGATGACTTGACGGTTTTGCTTTCAGGAAGAGGGCTGTCTCACACCAAGCATGGTATGGCTCATGGAATCCGTCTTAAGTATACTATGTATCTTCAACCCGGAGAATATTGGACAATCCGACTACGCGCTTTCCGAACGTTAATGCGACCGTCGGTTGTCTGGACCGGGCGACAGGATCGTTGGACCAACCAGGTGTTGTACGCTTGGAAGGTTCCTGCTGCTATCAAGTTAGTCAGCATATCCAACCGTACTGTCACAATGGAATGACGAACTGAAGTTGCTCATGTTGTCGAGAATGTATTCTTTCCGAGAGCTGTGTGTTAGCACTCGAAGATATCGGGAATGCTACACTCTCATTTACGAGAACACTATATCCGCCAAAGCCCAAGCTCGAGAGGTACAACATCTAGATGAACTTCAGAAGATGGAACCACCAGCCGTCCAGAGCCGAACTACCCGTGGCCGACTAAGATGATGATTCGATCATTGGCTGGTTGCAAGGAAGCTAGAGTGATCAACCTTCAGGTAGTTCCTATGAGTTGTCTGATGGAAAATCTATGGTAGATATAGAGTTATCTACAAGGACACCTGGAGAAACTATGACAATACCCGAAGCAACCAAGATTCTGGAAGCTGGAGTTGAACCGATGGACGTTCCTATGAATGAACCTGAAGAAGTGTCGGATGACCAGGACTCGAACTACGATGGATTGTTGGAGTCGATTAGTGTTGACGATGGGTTTTCCAAAAGTTACCTTGGGAAACATTCCAAAAGCGGAACCGGAGGACGATGTCTTTTCGGACTTGCCGCTGTCAGTGAGGGCTTGTACACCGGTTCAACAGCTTGACAGCTTGAGCTAGAATACGAACGTGTCATGCGAATAAGTGTTGCGAAACTGAATCTCGAACCCGCCGTCTATATACATGAAGGGAGTGAAACGTTATCTCAGTCCCGTGAACAACTCGCGTTGCTCCCGGACATCGAAGAGTTATCTCCAAAATGCGATATCGATTTGGTTGACGTTCGTGAACCAGGAACGAGCACCCCGAAGGACGAGCGCAAATGCTAGCGATTCTGAAGTACCATCGAGCTATCTTCTTGGGCGATAGGAAGGCGGTTCCAGCTCCGGCGAGATGTGTAACCTATGATTTGGATGTCGGAGATGCGAAAACGGTCGCTCAGTGCCCCCGATCTGTTGCACCACATTTGTCGATCAAAGTGTAAGAACTTCTGAAAAATGGTTTGACGACACGACTCAGTGCGCATTCAGACCGTCATGGGCGACACCTATTGTGATTATCCTCAAGAAAAATGGTGTGGAAATTCGGGTTTGTGTCGACTACCAAGCTGTCAATGGATTCATCACACTATCGAATTGCCATTGCAGTTGATCGATCACCTGTTGGATGGATTCGAGGGCGTCATGTAGTTTATGCGTTTGGAAAATAACTAGTGGCTTATGGGTGGTCAAGATGTCTGAAAGAGCGAAGCTGATATCGTCATTTGTCTGTCCATTTTGGTACTTCCAATGAACTCGCATGCTTTTTGGACACAAGAACGCGCCTCTGATTTACTATTCTGTCTTCAACAATAACCTATGGGTATTTGTGAGATTGCCTCCGGGAGAAGTCGTTCAAGATGTTTTGGATTTCTTAGGGTTGGACCCTTCAGATAATCAAGAATTTGAAAGTGGACGTCCAAAGGATGGGGTAAAACGCCCCACAGGCGCCATAACCGGCTTCCAACGGAATGTCCCCATGCCCTCGCACATTAGCCCGGTGCTGGGACGTAGTTCCTACATTGGTGTTAATGTCCATCGTGCGAAAACATGGGTTCAACTTTGTAAGGATTTGAACACCTTGTTCTATTGCTTACGCTACTGGAATATATCGGTGACTTAATCGAAGAGCGAGTTTGGAAAGTGATCAATTCCTTTCCTATCACACGAAATTAGTGCAGTAGGTATCCGAGCGACCCCAAATGTTGTGAAGGGTGTTATGAATCTACCGTTTCTCAAATCCCAGAAAACTGTACTATCGATTCTCGGACGTTTAACCTACTACGACAAGTTTATCGAAGACTTTCCGGTAGTGGCAGTGGTTCTGTATGAACTTTCAGAACATCGGATACGTCAGGGGCGAGATCTCTCTCGGGTCACGAGTCTTTTGAAATACTGGAAGATTGTTTTGACACCAATGTTGAGATATACGGACATCCAAAAGCCATGTGTGATCATTCCGCACGCCAACTGATGACGGATCTTTTCGGAAATCGCGATTGGCACGCTTCGCGCCCTCAGCGGCAACGAGCCTTCGATTATACCACACCAACTAATATTCCGGTGTAGACAATTCGCCAGGAGAAGATTCACTGTTCTTCTCCAAGATGGCAACGGGAAGATTTAGGAGCGTAGACTTTCCTTCGAGCGTTAGCGAACTTAAGCGTTCGCACTCTGTTCCACTCGTCGCATTAACTCAACGTCGTCGAGCGGGTATAGCCGTTCTTCGAGTCCCTTGTCATATTCTTCTGTTTCGTCGTCAGGTCCAATACTCAACCGCTTCCACAATAGGTTCACCTCCGACGGAGTGAACACCCTCCCATGCGACTGTGGTTCATCACAGTCGACTGTTTTCAGTTGCTTATTTCGAGCTGTTCATCACAAATAGACTCCAGTGGCGTATCCGTACAACCGACTTGGGTCTCAACAATAACCAATCCGTATTTGGGCTAGCGTTTTCTTCCACAACACTAGTCACTACTTCCGCATGGATCATCACTTAATTGTCACTCAAACTACATGCCCGGTCCAGCAGTATCTGATTTGTCATCAACCCTCCGACGGAGGTTCGACGATGCTAGTAGTCTCGGGTCGAAGCATCAAATCAAGCTCCAACTCCGCTTCATCAGTTGTAATTTCAGGTGTAGTGTCCTCGATAGGCGGTAATACCTCAACCACGGATTCGGTGTCGACCGACGACACAGTAATAAGCACAATATCTAAAATACCCGAGCTATCAGTCGCGTGGCTCACGACACTTATATCCTCAACGAGAGCCCATCAGTGAATCCAGGTGGAGTTCCCCGTTGAACGCCCACACATGCATCTTTATTACACCCAACATCGACGTGGTTGTCACATTCAGGTGATTCTACAACTGGTCGATCCACAGCATCAACGAACTCCGCACTGAAGTCCGATTTATTAGACGCCGTCGTCATCGTAACTTGCGTCGGAATCGCATCAGCGATCGTCATAGTAGTCGCAGCAGTGACGTCAGCCACTATAAATTTGGTAGCGTTCACACTTTCTTCGTAGTTGCTTATGGGTTCAGAGGCAGTAACTACATCAAAGGTGACAACATTGGCACCACTCCCACCACAGAGGGGTCTAGGGTAGCATCCGCAGTAGGAGGCGGTACGCTCTAAGAGGAGAAATCCACATTTATAGTCGTTACGGAATTAGACACATCGTGCCCGACACGAGTCTCCATAACGCTCAGCACTCCATATTTAGCACCCCTAGTATCTGCCATCGTAGTTCGTTCACCACAGCAACTATTATTTTGACAGTCAGGAACTACTCCAGTGTCACAGTACACGGGCGAGTAGTTCGACGCAGACGAGGAAACACTCTCGTACTGTATGTTCACATCATTCACGGGCCGCAGTACTTAGTGCTCCGTGCTCATCACGTTTGCGGAGGACACATCGTCAAACTCCACATCCGTCCCATACGTAGGGCAGTCAGTCCCATACGTAATGTCTCCACGGTAGGCGGTCTCAGAGTATAACTCACTCGCTACCGGCAAAGCATTGACAGAGCACTCGTGTCCGTACGCAGCGTACAAACCAATTTCAGTCCTTTCACACACCACTGGTGGAGTCGAATACACACCAGCGTTCTGAGAACGCTCGAACCCTTAACCCACATAACTCGGGGGGGTCGCAGCATTCCCGTCCATGCCGTCCCATTGCCGAGAGGAAGGATCGGCACTTCCTTCCCCTTTCTCCTGCCACCATCCGTGCTGTGCAGGAACTCGCCCCTGTACGGGTTTCGTTCCCACTGCTCCGTTCGCGCCCAACTGCATCACAGTTTGTTGCAACGTACAATTCGACACTTGATGATTTGGATCATCGCACCATTAGCACTTGCCACTTTCACGAAGACTCAATAGAGAACTAGATCATTAATTAGCATCATTTATTTCGACTTGTATTCAATATTTACATAATTTTCAAATATTTACCCTCATTTGCACTTTTACTACAACAATAGTGAATGTATATGATATAAGAGAAATATTAGTATTTTATATTTAACGTACTCTCAGATTCACCCCTTGAACGGGGAGAGGTGACATGGACAGGTTAAGAAACGGCATTAAACCGTCAGGGACTGTATAAGATAATGTATATAATGACGGCGTTTTATTACGAATCAGATCTCAATGTGATTATGCGGTGGGATTGGTCAACCAAACATAGATACATTTATTGAGCGTGTACAACTACATGTAGTTGTCACTTCATGTACACTCTACGACACCGGCAAATTCGATTATAAAGCGTACCACACGAAAGTTCCTCAGCTCTGTTTGGTTTCGCTGTATACAAATGCGTCAGCATCATCGAGTAAAGGTCATCAAATAATTTATCGGCATCAGAGATTGGAAGCTCATTAATTCTGATGACTCCGTCTAGAAACACTTTGTTCCATTCAGCTAGTCGCTACAAGTAGTTCACCACAATACTCATACGTGAGTGTCTCATTTGGTTCGCCGGACGAATGGCGTGTTTCTTACTCAAGAAGTATGTACGGACGGACTTTGCTGTCTTGGTCGCTAAAGGGTTCAAATAGCTTTCACATTCGTTCGAACTGGGATTTCCCAGTCTTTTCGGACTGCATGAAAGAGTTGCCGTCATCCCACGAGCATGTCCGCCATTCGTGTTGCTAGTCGTTTGAGGAGCTAGTGGTGGGAGTTCTTTTTGTCAATTGCATGTCGGCCAAAGTACAGTGGAACTCTGTAGCTATACTACCGAAGATCGCTGATTCATGTGTCGAGATCGCGTAACGAGACTGGGGCGACACCATTAACCACAAAACGCTGCCATAATTCGGAAACAACCTTCACAGCAACTGTATTTGACAAGTTATTTGCCATATCTGCCTTGAGGATGGTACTTTCATTATGTAGATCAGTGACTTCGTCTTGTAGCCCTCTTACCTGCTTTGCAATGGCGAGATGCACTGGGGTTCCGGTCGCCTTCAATCCACACCCGGGTGACGTCCCAATAGCAAGGATTATTGAGCCACGTTGTATGTCAAGAAGGGAATTTGCTGTAAAGACGCGTGTCTTAAAATTGGATGCGAAGAGCTAAGTATTCTGCGAAATCTTCACCAAGTTATCATGGTGTTCATCTTAGAAAATTCTTAGCCTGCGGCGACTGCGCTACTGAAGCGGGGTCCTCATCTATTGCTTCAGATTGGCTCTTGTGTCACGGGTCATTTTGCTTTCTGAGTGTGATTTGTTTCATATCACAAACACCGGTAATATGCCACATTAAGTTCAAACCATACTGACGATATGTTTATTCTGTTAGATTAGCACGAGATTTCACCCAACTAGGATATTTTCGTATCGCGCATCTGGGCCAAAAGATCATGGTATTATGACAAATGCGGCAGATGTCGCTATTTATGAAATCGTTGAACTGTTGAGTTAGAGAGCGTGCACGGGATAGCAGATAGCCATTATGCATTCTTCTCGACTGCACCCTTGGTGACACACAAGTTAACGAATACGGAAACGACCCGTCAATGCTCAAGAGGAACAAGCTGAAAGTACGGATATATATTGTGTATGGCTCTTTATTCTACTGCTAACCCCCTGCCACGAATCTGTCTTGGTGTTGGCGGAAACTCGCCATTTCCCAATTAAAGTGCCGAATCTGGTACCATACCCGGCGTCTCGGTCACATCATTTCCACACAAGGAAGTCAGGAATTGGATGAAGCTTGCTTCGGTCTCTGAAAGAAGCAGCTCCTGTAAACTGGATAGGAATGCACAATGCGAGTTCTTTTTGGGCTTTTCTCCCAACGTTTTCAGTGAACGATGTAAGCGTTTCCCAACGCCATAACACTAGTCCCAGTCACAATCATTTATAGTATTTGTTAAACCTTTAGCCACGAACAGGATAAGGTTAATAAAATGTACATTCCCTGTCAGCATAACAATTTTGCTTTATAGGCATCTGTAGTGAGTGAGATTGGAGGCGAAACTGATGATGTCGATCGGCACCACCCATGTACCGCTGGTACTCGTGGACAAATCCAGGGCATGGCACGTGACTCCGGTTTTGCTATCTCCGTCGTACAGTTGTTTTGCAGAAGCAGCAACGACTTGTGAAGCCAAGAAGTAGCGCTATCGTATTGTCAGCCCACATTGTTTCGACGAACCTTGGATACAGCTTAACAATGGCCACCCCTGAACGGACCTCGAGGTGTACGCACCTGCCGCTATTTTTTGGGATATTTTAGCTGCTCACACCACCTATTCCGATCGATTTTTATCGTTCCGACGTAATTGAATCCCATGGTGCGTAGTAGTTGAGCGTGTGGGATAGACGTGTAATAGCGGTTGCCAATAACAACCCCACATCTTTCATAAGGTATCCCTCGAATTACTGAAGCAATATTGCGAATGACAGCTGTCGGTCCATTTGTAGTCTCCATGGACTGAGAGCATTCGGTATCACCGAATCTGCCGATATCCAGCTCAACTCATATCATCAAACCATTCATGTTCGCATAATATAATGTTAGAATACACTCTTTGTCAGCAGACGTATCTCTTGCAGTATTCAGTCTCAGCGCGGCAAACCATAACATATTTCGAGCCCCAGCGATGTGGTTTGTCTTTCATAAATGTTCTGGTCGGGTTGCAACGATTGTGTGATGGTAAACAATCATTTGTCGATTACGATACGATATCTTAGCACATACCCTTCCTTGAAAGTCGTCTCCAACGTGTCCAACACTGAACGAATCTTCCATGCTAGGTCGGTTGCGGCAGATAGGTTGTCGTTATCAGCGAAGTGAATGAAGCGAGAAATTTCGCGAGCCTAGTCTCTCGACATGAACTTCCCAAAAGGTGCCACAGGAAGGGTGCCAACATCACGAGTACTCCAGTGTTGTTCCATCTGTATTTGGAGGCTCAGCACGTGAGCTATAATATCCGACTTCGTGTCGTGTAATCTTGTGAAATTTCTCGATATTGCTTCGTAATTTTGCACTACTACGCTGAGGTTGATGCGTCACGGTGCGCATCTTTGTCTTCCGCCTTCTGGTGCCTCGCCTCAAATGACTGACGCCAGTAGAGATTTGACTGAGTAGCCGCTCTTCGCCAAAACCTTTTCGGCATAAAGTAATTGAACAGGTTCACCGGCGATTTGGACGCTGCTAAAATGCCCTTGGAAGGCCCACAATACCCGTCGTATTTCTTGTTTACAGTGTCATCATCTGGAACTTCCGCAGACATATTATCTGGTTTCACCTCCGAGACCGTTTGTTTCATTTCATCAAGTTGCTGATCATCAGACTCCGGGTGACCCTCCCAGGATAAAAATTAAATTAAAACCAATATGTGTCAACATGAGAAACAACATTAAATTTGCTTGAATAGCGATATGCAACCTTTCTCGTTCTGAAGAATTCAAAAGCTAAAACACGCGTGTCACCTCGCGTTTCGAACGAACTTCTGCAGTTGATTCGGTTTCAGATTCAGCGTCGCCTCCACAATCAGCTTCTGCTGAAACATCTTTTCCCTCAACATCAGTGTCCAGCGAGTTGCCTCCACTTGGCGAGATTAGATTTTGATCTAGCCCGTCCGTGCAACCAAAGCAAAAGAATAAACTCTTGTCTTGTCCTGGGGCAGGTGATGGTGACTGTTGATACGTACTTCATTTTCTTTTGTCTCTCCGTTGGCGGATTCTAAGAAACGATAGACTTCGCTTCAACACTGCGGCTGTGACTTCGCAGAGTTACAGTCATAGTGTTATAGTAGGAAGAGGACTTAAACGTAGGACACAGTAAGTGCCGAGGCAGAATGCCACGACAGGTACTGCAATGGTCTGAGGCTGCTGGTGAGACTTGCTCTTGAGGAAGCAAGTTCTTGCGTGAGCGCAAGCCTCGTTGCCTCTGACCATCGCAGCGCCGCAAGTCGATGTATTAGTTGCAGCTAATACACCTTCAGGTTCTACATGTAGCTATACTGACACTAAATACAATGTCTACCTGTTGTACGTAAGCACAGCCTTGCGTATGATCTTCTTATCCACTTGCATGTGTCCTTAGCTTTCACGCTTCGCAATTCTGGAACGCCGCGTGTGGCAACAGCACGGCAATGATGCAGTTCTGGATCTGCAGTTCAACTGCACCACATAATTTCACACTCTCACTTGAACACGTCGATTTTGGGCCTGTTGACGTGATCATTCACGCACCCCTCTAAGGTATAAAGATATGATTCAGCAGTTGAACCACAACTCCCACTTGCACAAGACCTCCTTCATGACATGGCGTGGTGCAACCACGCGAAAGAAGTGCAACTTCCCAACATATCTGTAAGATGCAGCATGATATTCTTCTTAGATGGAGAGGCATCAATGTAAGCTAGCTCACCGTCGTAGTATCATGTATGGTAGTTTCAGAAGTAGCATGGTGTTTCTCAGCGGGCACCATTGGTAGTACTTTCATAGCTTTGCGAAATCGAGCAAATTTGACGGCTCCAAGAGGTTTTGTCATAATGTCCGTAACCATTTCCTCAGTTCCACAATGCTCCACTGCCATACTATCCAATTCCACGTTCCTCCGTACCATGTGATACTTGTTGTCAATATGCTTCGTTTTGGAATGCTTTCCGGGTTTCGTGCTCAACGCTATAGCACCCTCATTGTCACCTCGCAACAATGGCACTGGATGCTGCCAGGCCAGGTCTTTGCATAAGCCCTGTAACCACAGGATGTCCTTAGCTGCTTCAGACATGGCCACATACTCTGCCTCACACGTGCTCATATCATTAATTTCTTGCTTTCTCGATGCATACGAGATCACATTTCCATCGAGCATTGTTACGTAGCCTCTAATGCTTCGTCGATCCGCAGGATCGTTTGCATAATCTGCATCAGAATAGGTCATCAGCTCAGTTGGTGTTCCTTCAGATACATCCATCACTAGTCCATAGTTTTTGGTTGCTTGTAGGTAACGTAGTACCTTTTTCGCTTGTACGTAATGTGTCTGGTCAAAGCAGACCAAATATTTTGCAACGTGGCGCGTCACATGTGCAATGTCAGGTCGTGACGCATTCACCAGATATTGCAACGAACCCACCAGCTCGCGGTGGGGTAGTTTCTCTGTTGTTTCATGCAGCACTGCCCTGGATAACGACGTGGCTTCTGGTGTCGCGCACCCATTGCATGTCGACATGTGATAATCTTTGAGTACATCCAACACATATTGCTTTTGCGAGTAGAT
>NBNE01001165.1:0-14083 GCA_002215365.1 Phytophthora megakarya | reverse complement strand
GGAATGGTTTGGTGACCTGTTCGTACCACTTTTGCAAGTCGTCGATTATCAATGCGATTGAGTTTAACTCTTTTCATGTATCGTTTGAGTTGCATCCGCTGGCATATTATACGCACTCAACATCAATGCTGTAGTTGTCTTCATTACACACAACTTAAACGGCGACACGAGATGAGTCGAGTGTCCATCTCACAAATCGACAATGTGACGGCATGGATGGATACGTTGTCTGATCAAGCTCAGCAGTGAAACTCTAACCAGCTCTCCAGCTCTTCCCTCCATTTTGTGGCTCTCGACTTGCTCTACAATTTCATGGCTGTTGTCGGTAGCTCGTGGATACTTTCCAATTCCATCGAGCTCTTCCCTTTCTAATTCACCTTGTCACACTCAACTATGACGCTCCAGAGCACCAATAGCGAGCAGGATGCCATTATCATCCGTCGAAGAAGAGCGGACATCCAAAACGCTGCCCCAAGTGGAAATCCGCTTCAGGAACCTGACACTCGGTGCAGATATGGTGGAAGTCGATGAGAACGACAAAGCTGCGCGATCCTTAAAAACTTGAGTGGCGTCTTCAAGCCAGGCACCATGACTCTTGTGCTTGGCCAACCAGGTTCAGGGAAGTCGGCCCTGATGAAAGTACTCAGTGGTCAGTTCCCCATGGACAAGAACATAGTGTTGGAAGGTGAGATCACCTACAATGGTACATCCCGTGACCAGTTACTCTGTCACCTCCCACAGTTCGTATCGTACGTGGATCAGACTGATATCCACTTCCCCATGCTCTCCGTTCGTGAGACTCTCGAGTTCGCCCACACTTTCAGTGGTGGCAAGGTATCCACAATGCAAGACGTTGTCAATGATCACCCTGACACTGTGATTCAGCACCTTGGTCTCCAGTCCTGCCAAAATACAGTCGTGGGGGATACAATGCTGCGAGGTATTTCAGGTGGTGAGAAGAAGCGCGTCACGACGGGCGAGATGGAGTTCGGGAACAAGTTGGTCTGCATGCTGGATGAGATCAGTACTGGTCTGGACAGTGCCACCACATTCGACATCATCAACTCGCAACGTAGTTTCGCTCAGAACTTCCACAAGACCGTCGTCATCTCTCTCCTGCAGCCAGCCCCGGAAGTTTTTGCACTCTTCGACAATGTCCTTCTTCTAAATGATGGCGAAGTGCTCTATCATGGTCCACGAGGACAAGTGGTGGAATACTTTAAAACGTTGGGGTTCGTGTGTCCGCCTCATCGTGACATTGCAGACTTTCTCGTGGAACTTAGCACAGATGAGCAGTACAAATACCAGGTTGAGCGGCGAGGTAAAAGTCATCCACGGCAACCCAGTGAATTTGCAGAAGCATTTGCTCGTTCTGGTATTCGCATTGCAACACTCACTGAGCTTTACACGCCAATTGCTGACACGAGACTTCAGGACATGGAAGCCCACGTGAAGCTGATGCCAGAATTCCATCAATCCTTCTGGGCTGGGACGTTGACACTGCTGCATCGGCAGTTCCTGGTGACGGTGCGCAACAAAGCGTTCTTGCGTGGTAAAGCTGTGTTGCTCCTGCTCATGGGGCTGCTGTACGCGAGTGTCTTCAACCGGTTCGACTTTGAAGACGTGCAGGTGGTTATGGGCATCATCTTCTTCTCGGTCATGTATCTTGCGCTAGCGCAGACGCCCATGCTGCCAGTGTACTTCGCTGCTCGAGAGGTTTCTACAAACAACGGCGGGCCCATTTCTACCGCACTTCGAGCTACGTGGTCTCCATGGGTGTGAGTCAGATTCCAGTCACACTCATGGAAAGCCTCGTGTTTGGCACCTTGGTATACTCCTTGTGCAGCTTCGTGCAGACTGCGGGTGCCTATATTTTGTTCGAGTTGCTCTTGTTCTTGACGAATCTCGCTTTCTCAGCGTTCTTCTTCTATATCTCCTGCGTCACGGTGGATGTTCACATGGCCAAACCATTGGCGATGGTCTCACTGTTGATCTCGATCCTCTTTTCCGGCTTCGTGGTCACGCGGTCTCAGCTCCCTGACTGAAGAAGGAGTCGGTTCTGTCGATGCTGACGGCGGAGCTTAAGCTAATCGCACCTTCGGGGGAGCTCAAGTTCGACCAAGCAAAGGTACAGCGCGACCGGGCTGAGTTTTTCCCGAATGCCTACTTCCGAACGCCTGCGGAGCTGGTGACTGCTGCGAAGGAAGATGCTGAGCTGATCGTGTAAGACGATCCCGTCAACCCGTTCGTGGGTGGATAAAGGAGATCCATCGCAATAAACTTTTCGTTTTCATTAGACTGTGTCTTCTAAGTGTTTTGGATCCTCTTTTCCGGCTTCGTGGTCACGCGGTCTCAGCTCCCTGACTGGTTCATCTGGATTTACTGGATCGACCCTATTGCGTGGGGTCTCCGCAGTTTAGCAGTGAGTCAGTATCGCCATGAAGTGTTCGATCGATGTGTGGTAAGCACCAGCAGCACGAACTACTGCACCAAATACGGCATGAACATGGGCGAATACTACTTGAATTTTTACGATATTCAGACGGAGCGATCGTGGATCTTGTACGGCGTGCTGTTCAATCTCGTCACATATTTCCTCTTCATGTTCCTCGCATACCGTGCACTGGAGTACAAGCGTATCGAAACACCTATGAACCTCGTAGCACCGAAAAAAAAATTAACCATGGACTACGTCGAGCTGGCCACGCCTAAGGCCGTTGAAGACTGCAAGATTCTGTCGGCGAAAAGTGAGATAGCAGTGACAGTACCGAACCGAGAGAAGAACTTCGTGCCTGTCACAGTCGCATTTCAGGACTTGTGGTACACCGTCCCCAACCCAAGAAACAAGAAGGAGTCTGTTGATCTGCTCAAGGGAGTCTCCGGCTTCGCTCTTCCTGGTAAAATGACAGCGCTCATGGGTGCTACCGGCGCTGGTAAAACTACTTTGATGGATGTGATTGCTGGTCGAAAGACTGGAAGCAAATTTCGTGGTAAGATCCTGTTGAATGGCTTCCCCGCCACTGACTTGGCTATTCGACGCTGCACAGGTTACTGTGAACAATTAGACATTCACGCCGACTCAGCTACAATCCGTGAAGCACTGACATTCAGCGCATTTCTCCGTCAGGGTAGCGATGTGTCCTCCGACATGAAGTACGACTCTGTGACGGAGTGTCTGGAACTGCTCGAGCTTGACTCTATCGCCGATCGGTGTATTCGTGGTTGCTCTGTGGAACAGCTCAAGCGCTTGACGATCGGAGTGGAGTTGGCAGCTCAGCCGAGTGTGATCTTCCTGGACGAACCCACAAGCGGACTGGACGCCCGTGCCACCAAGGTCATAATGAACAGTGTCCGAAAAGTGGCGAACTCCGGTCGGACCATCTTGTGCACGATTCACCAGCCGTCAACCGAAGTCTTCATGCTCTTTGACAGTTTGCTTCTGCTCAAGAAAGGTGGCGAGACTGTGTTCTTTGGCAACATCGGAGATCGCTGCTGTAACCTCATCGACTACTTGGAGAATATTCCAGGGGTACCCACGATATCTGCCGACTACAACCCTGCAACGTGGATGTTGGAGGTTATTGGTGCTGGTGTCGATCATACCGTTGACGTTAACCCTGTTGATTTCGCGGAGGCTTTTACTATCAGTAGTCACAAAATTGCCTTAGAGCAGAACTTAAGCAGAGAAGGAGTGGCGATACCAGTACCCGGTCAGGAGGAATTATCCTTTGCCAACAAATACGCAGCGAGCAATCTGACACAGGCATACATGATTACAATGCGCTTCTTCCACATGTACTGGCGACTACCGACCTACAACTGGACGCGTATCGTGGTCTACACGGCTATGGGCTTTCTCTTCGGACTAGTGTTTGTCGGCGCCGACTACAATTCGTATCAGCAGGTGAACAGCGGACTGGGCATGCTCTTCTGTACTACGGCCTTCTTAGGGATTGTGTCCCTGAACAGCGCGGTACCAGTCACGTCAGAGGGAAGAGCGTCATTCTATCGGGAACGCGCCTCGCATACCTACAACTCGTTCTGGTATTTCTTTGGTTTCACAGTGGCTGAGATCCCGTATGTGCTAGTGTCAAGTCTCTTCTTCACCATCATCTGCTTGCCACTCGCGGGGTTTACCGACATCATCGACCTGGCCTTCTACTGGCTCAACTTGACGCTGCACGTGTTGTGCCAAATCTACTTGGGTCAACTGTTGTCGTTCGCCATGCCGAGTGTGGAGGTTGCTGCACTGTTAGGTGTGCTGTTCAACTCCATCTTCGTACTGTTCATGGGCTTCAACCCGCCTGCCAGCGCAATTCCTCAAGGCTATAAGTGGTTGTTCGTCATTACACCCCAACGCTATTCTTTCATGCTATTCTCTGCGCTGCTCTTCGGTTATTGTCCAGATGACGACTATGTGAAGGTGATCCAGTCGCTGGAAATTGGAACCTCACTGGACATGACAGGGTTCCCAAGAGGTTGTCATATCCTACAGAAAGCTCCTCAAGCTGTGGGAAGGATTCCTATTCGAGCATACCTCGACAGCGTCTTCGATATTCGGCACAACGATATCCATCACTACATGTTCATCAACATCATGATGACTCTCGTGCTGCGGTTCCTGGCAATACTTGCGCTACGCTTCATCAACCACCAAAAAAAATGAAGGCCATCCAGGTGATGACTGTTCATTTGTGTCCATAAGTACATGTATCTCAATGTGTTTCATCTCCATCTAGTTCACCAAAAGCTTTCTACATTTTCAGCTGAAAGTGCTGAAAAGCTTCACCTACGAGCAGATTCTCCAAAACACGAACCAGGAATCGGGAAATGACCAATGCGTATGAACCGCAAAGTTCTGCTTGTCGCCTAGTTTCTCTTCGAAACACCCTTCCAGCCTTCTATCAACTTGGGCCTCGAAGAGTGACGAAACATTTTATCAAAGCTGCTGGCAGACTAACTCGTAAATGAATTTCTTCGTTTTGTGATATAAATCGCAGTATCGTGTACTTCTTTCAACACAATTAGCAGCCGAATCCACTGCTACGGCGAAAGCTCCATCAAGATGCAAAAGAAACTCGACTGCATCGAAGTGTCTGCACATTTGCATGAAGTCCACCCCACTGAAATGTCCATGCCCGGCGGTAGTACAAGTATTCAGAAGATTCCTTTGTAGCTTCTCCTTTCTACTCTCGTAGTTGTAGACACCTTCAGCTTTACTCATCACCAACAGGACGAAATTGTTCTGATCGGCGACGAAACTTGCTCATTTCTAAAACGTATTTATAAATAATACGGGGAAACTCTTCTTCGCTCACAGGAACAAGCGAAAACTGCCCAGTTCGGCAGGAATAATTACTACAAGCAATTATTGCCGTTTTGACATCACAATAACAATTATTGCGGGTTTTCAATTTTGACAAGTTGTCATTATCAATTGTTGCTGCTCAATCGAAATGACGTCTCTGCCCAGTTCTCTCGACTCGCCGCTCTCCTTGCTCGACGATCTCAGCCCACGTGCATTTTCTCAGCTTCTAGACGACATCACCGGAGACGTCGGTCCTGCCGCGCCTCCTTCTATCGACGACGCAATGGATTCGACACGACAGAGCAGCCACAAGCAGCCCAAAAAGAGGAATTATGACCCCAATAAGGCACGAAGCGAGCAGCGACGCGAACTCCAGCGACTGCGCGTGGAAGTGGGTGATTTAGAGCTGAAACGAGAGCAATTAGAGGCTGGAAGAGGCAACGGTAGTTGTCCAAAGCGTAATTTAGAACGAGACGCAGCACTTCCTCTTGTCTGGGAGGCCATTTGCGCTCGGCAGTTCGAGCGCCGACTGAAAGCAGAGCAGGAGAATAAAAGACTCAGGAAGAGACACAAAGCGGAGCTGAAACTGATCCGGGGCATCGAGAAGCTGCTGTACAGGCGGCTGTCGTTGCAGAACTTTGTGGCAAAAGGCGGTCGATGCTTCCGACGTGTGGAGATCCCCACGGGTTTCGTCCAGCACTTGGCTGATAGGATTTTTCAGGAGCTGGAGACTGGCGTGGACGTCGCGTATCGGGACGTGGAGAGAGTGTTGGCGTTTCCAACGGCTGAAACTCAGGAGCCTCTACTACGAGATGGTGTGAGCATAGAGCTGTTCGACAGGAGAAGTCTACCGTTTGATCTGCATGCAACTAGCAATGCATGGTGGAGGCGTTGGCAGAATTACAGGGGGCAGTACTCACCTGAGGATACAGACGACGTCGTCAACGAGAGATACGGCTTGCAGATGTTGGACGCCAACACTGACAAGGCCGCGACATTCTACGTCCAACAAGTTCTGCGGCGGCATGTGGAAGAAGATCGCGTTGTCGTTGTCTGGCATGCGTATATTGAACCATTTACGTTTGATGAGACTCGAATATATGGTGCGCACTTTTTGGTTAGAGGTTACGTCCTCATGAAACCTGTTGAGAGAGACTCCGACGCTGGCGGAGAGAGTGGTGGTGCTGTTACACGTGTAGTGACATGTTATAGTATCACACCGCAGTTTTCAGACCCCAAATTACGGAAAAACTCGAAGACCAACACATTGACGAAGTTTGTGGTGAGTGCCACGGCGGCAAATATTTCCGTAACTAATGACATGATGGAGAATCTGCTGGTGGATGAAGCTCTTCAGAAGTGCAGCTGAAAGCGGGCAACTTTTGGAAAATTGCATTAAATGAATCACGTCGAGATACTTCGGACAATAGTTGTATAATACACACCATTTAATGGATGTTCGACAGCACTCCGTAGCACTACCGTGTGCTGCTTCAATCGGGTGACCATCATGAAGATGAATTTCAACAAATCTACCCTGTGCTGCTTCAATCGGGTGACCATCATGAAGATGAATTTCAACATATCCATTTAACGTCGAGAATATCGATACTATCAGCTCTGTGCATTGACTTTGAGAGCAAATGGTCAAGTGGAAATAGGACTGACCGTCGGTGAGGACAACCTTTTACTCTTTACCTGAATGTTTCGTAGAGATCGATTTCGAGACCTACTGCTTCCCACATTTCGATCAAAGAAGCTCACCATACCAGTTGTACAAGCTCTCTCAGAGCAGGGCTCAACGCCTTGCGTTGACACGACTCCAATCACCAACAAATCGACGGATGGAACTGTGAACCAAAGTAATCTGCGTAACACTAGGAACACCGTGCCATCCTCATCAACCATTTTTAATATCCCAAACGCCTTTAACGCCTCAGTTTTGTAGAGTAGCCTTCCGTCTTGCCAACAGTACCCCCGTAACATGGTCATCTTGTTCTTCATCCCAATGGTATTA
This sequence comes from Phytophthora megakarya, assembly GCA_002215365.1. Classification (NCBI taxonomy): domain Eukaryota; phylum Oomycota; class Peronosporomycetes; order Peronosporales; family Peronosporaceae; genus Phytophthora; species Phytophthora megakarya. The sequence continues at coordinate 6,758 of NBNE01001165.1, read as the reverse complement.
TCAACACAACACGGCGCAGAGAAGAAGGACCACGTTCGGCCGTATTGCCAATGAACAAGACTAACAGCACGCAAAACTCTCACCGACATGATGAATCCAACGAGACAAAGTAAAATAATGCCGTGTCCTACCAAACTCCAAGCGTAGTACGACACTGCAATAGCTGTGGATCCTGATTGTTTCAGGTCTGATCGATTGAGAAATGTAAGAAAATACGGTTGACATATTGCACTTAGCAATTCTCCGAGTAGTGAAGACTCATAACTGAAGAGAAGTCGCTTGATAAACAAACGATATTTTTCGCGTAGCCACCCCATGTTTTCAATCATCTCGAACAGTAGCAAAAGCACACCTGATAAATTGTATCCCAACGAAATGTACTGTAGCCACGCGAAAACACCTTCAGTTGCCACGAGTAGAAACAAATCGCTCATTAGACCTTCCACCAACAAATACAATAGCAAGATTCGCTGCCAATTACTCGCCCCGTGTGCAGATAAACGCAGATTTTCGTGAACAAATATTGTTGCTGGTTTTCGTCCAAGACTTTCGCGCATTTGGTCGCATCTACGCCCATACCGTTTGGATGCAATGTAGCTTCGCCGCAACACTAAAATTCTATACAAAATCCACAACGCACCAACCAAACTATACCAATAAGACCACCTGTAGTCATCGATTCCTGCGTCATTGGCTAAACTTGAACCATTCATGTCAAATGTTCCGAGCCCGCCAACAAGGCCATATACAGTGTAGTCAATTGAGCAATAAGTTCCCACAACTTCTTCGTAGAACGAATAGAAGCCAATGCTGCCATGATAAAAGTACAATTCAACGGGATAGCTGTCGTCTGCGCAGTCACTTGGTGTCGTGTAGAATGGTACTGTTTTCCTTGTTGCTATCAAATATGTCCCATGAACATTGTACTGCGGAACCACAAAGTGACAGAGGTGTCCCTGATCTACGATATAATAGTGTGTGATGTCGATATTCCACCACACTTGAGCCATTTGCATACCTCGAGCAAAACAGACTTCCGTCAGACTTATTGTCTCTTTGTAAGCACTGAGTGGTGGCACTAAGGTATTCGTGATCTTGTGTGGTGTCGCGAATTTCAAAAAGCTTCGTGTTTGTAGAGCAAACGGCACCACTCCCACTACGAACCATGCAGCCATTAGCAGTCGCTGCGCTGTTCGCCCACTAGCAGAAACCACTCGAACATCATGGAGAAAATGAACTCGACTCTGCTTTATCTTCATCTTGAGTCTACGTCATGCGGCAACAAGATATATTATTATCGGGCTGAAACGGATACCAAAGAATTTAGTTGTAGAACTTGCGTAGCAGCAATATACGGTAGTGAAGGTCGAACTGTGAATTATTATTCGAGACCCGTGAAGTTTTCCTTCATTCCATGATTTACGACTACATTTTTATTGTTGAGGAGTAGGTAGCTGTATCGTCCTCATGTGTAGTGTTTTTTCTGTGGGTACGAATTCTGAAATCGCTTCATCTCAGCAACGCCTTTTATTGTTTGCGAAAAGTTCGTCTGTAAGCAATTCTTAGTGATGTACCACGTTTGCCCTCCAGTTAATCGCATCCGTTTCCAGCAGTTATGTGATCCATTTTGTCAAAGGTATTCTCGTTTCTTTTCTTCACTCATAAGAAAATCATCTTTGTTAACCATGAAATTGAATAGGGTGCGCAGCGTCAATGAGTTACCGCCGGTACCTAGGCGTCGAATGACTGCACAACGTATCCTGATGGTTGCTTGGTTTTGCGTCGGTATGGTGCCGCTGTTGTTGCAAATTCGGAGTTATCTTAAGTTCATGGCACCACACAAGATAACCGAGACTGTAGTGGAACCACCATATTCCGAACGCGATATCACACAACTAGATTTGTGTCCCATCGAGGAATTGTATATTGCTCGAGTGCGCTGGAATATCGAGGCCACGTATTTCCACGAAATTCATCACGGAAGGCTTTGCCACTTCGTCGTTCCTCAGTATAATATTCACGGCAACTACTTGTTGGGACCTACAAAGACAACATCATCGTCGCCTACCCCAGGTAATTGTGCAAATGATAGTTTTCCTCTAGAATACTACTTTTACCACGGCAGTATTGGCTACTTTGCGTTTTATGAAGAAGCTGAAGGCGCGTATTGTGCACAAGACAAAACAGCGTATGTACATGTACGAGGTCTCGGAACTTAGGACAGCAACGGATTGAATTTGATTGACGATACAGGATACGATGAATACAGGAAGTTATGGTGGTGTCTGGCTATTGTATCGTGTTAAAATGAGGTGCTATATCTCGTGCAAGCGCTATGGTCGGAGATGTGATTTTACTGAAGAACCCATCAACCGATGGATAGCGGTTGTATATGTACAGGAAAACATGCGATTGACTGCTCATGAGCGACTAACTGGCACCGGGCAGCAATGTTGTATTTGTTGATCGAAGGACTTATGAATGATTTGTTCATGCTCATTACACAAGATGGTGTGCTGGTCAAGATTCAGTATGTTTCTCTTGGATACAAGTTGTATCATACAACCTCTCTGGTGTGCTCTTGCTCGTGTTTGAAATTATTGAGAATATGAACTGGTTACGGGAAAAATGGCGAGTGGTCATCAAACGACTTTTATTTTGCTACGAATCGTCTTTGCTGGGAGAACTTTTAAGTGTTGTTGGACTACACCATTACATCACATCTCTGAACCGCTCCAGTCTGAAGGATTCAACACCAACATGTCGTGCTACGTTTGGAGTTTGGCTGGGCACTGGATCGTTATACTTGGTTTCGTTGCGTTCATCATAGCAGTTCGAGCATTATGGGTGGGCAATTGTGTACGTTGGCTGGAAACATCGTACCTTGGCTATTTTCCTAGCCCTGTGTTGTGTTGACATTACTGTGGCTATGGGCAATAAGATGATAATGCTCGGAGGGTACCATTGGTACAATTAAAAACTATACTACACGCCGGACACGTTGAAGTCATTTGGACTTTTGAAGATGGAGGAAGAGGATGGTACCGAGTTTGTCATTCTTCGAAAACTGCATTGGTTCAAGGTTCCAAGTGACAATTTGCATATTATCGGCACTTTGGCGGGTGAAGGATTGGAACCATGTGCTGAAAGACCTCGTATCGGTCTTGTCAGCTTCTTTGAGCGAGATATAAGAGGTAGTTCACGTACACTGGGAGGTCCTCGATGGGTGTAGCATATTATCGAGTAAACAACGGCTTCTTTTCGAGGAAACCAAGAAAAGTACGAAAATCGAGTACCAATCGTGCTTGGTACTTAGGCGAGTAATATTGGTACACGTACTTTATTTTCAACCAGTCATTGCCCCAACGACACCCTCCACAACACGTCGCAACAGTTTCTGCTCCGGTGCCTGAGGTAAAACCACAACTGAGTGTAAGCGCTCATCTGCTAACATGATACGTCATGTCCTTTTACCAGAGTGCTCATTCAAGCCAGCGCTTCGTTCGAACAATGGTAGGAATAGATGACAGCGCATGCAGTGACGTTGAGTTTGCATCGTCCGATGAAGAAGAAGAGGAGATTGTTCAGCCTTCAAAGCGCCACGTATATCATTTGCAGCAGCATTTAAAACACTTCATGCGGCTAAGGCAGGTATTGACACGTACGACTCCAGTGTCTACAAGTTTGCTTATAACTACGGCAAGAAAGGGTATGGCAAGCGCGTGTACGTGTGCATTTCTCATAAAGAATGCAGAAAGCGGCTAGGTAAGAATAGCGATACTTGATTCAAGATAGAGCGTGCTGGTTAGCATGTTGGAGAAGCCACAAATGCAAAAAAGCGAGGTTGACGTGGAGCGACCACGGAAAATCCGATCAAGTGTGACCAGGAGCCGGATGATCGCTTGAAAGGCGAAGATGGGTGCAAGGCGTGTCGCACTTGGTGTGACGAACACACCAGTTGAAGTTGGCTGCGCAAGCCGAACCCTACCCTACACCTCGATCTTCGATCAACGAGAAGGACTTCGATCATCGACCATCGATCATCGATCAACAAGAGGCGTTTTGATCAACGGACATCGATCAACAGGTGAAGAGTGGAAGGCCGCAGGGGGATGGGCAAGGCTGATATGGGTGGAAGGGTACCATGTTTACGGCACATGTAGGTACAGTTCAGGACGAGTGGTTGGGGAGATAGGCTAAGGTAAGATAGGTAGATTTCTGAATATTCTTTGGACCTCTCACATTGACCCCCTCTGCTTTAGCCACATGGCAACCTATACCAGGCTGGGAACGTATATTGGCCCTCCTGAAGACCAAGGAACCACCTCGTTTGCAGCAGAACAACTCGTCGACACCTACGCAATTTGACTAGGCTCGACCAAACACCCCCCCTCAAAGATACCGCTAACGGAAGCGGCAAGCAACGGAAAGGAACAAACACACGCACAAGGACACGTACATTGGTTATCTGATCTACACACATACCAGACAGCCGCGTAAAGAAGTATCTGCGCGGCAGTCAACAATCCGAAGTACCGTCCATACGGTTCCCACGAGCAACCCCCAAGGCATCCTCAAGTCACCGGAAGAGTGCAACCTCGCCCCACCGACGGGTACACAAGGTGAGAAGAACCTCAGCGTCAGCGGACATTCGGAGTACCCCCTCCGTTAGTCGGTCGTCCGAGGCACTGTAGCGAGCTGGACAGCGGCAGACAGCAGTTTCTGCCCCCACTCCACCACAAGGTATTCACGGGGCGTTTAAAGAAGAAGCTGCCGATATTTTGCTTGGGTGCGGCCCGAAGAAGTGCAAAAAGCTTCTTCACAAACGGTATGCTGACGTTCCCGAGTTAATCTCCCTTCTGCCGGATCATGTCCAGCTTAAGAACCACAAAACGCATCTGAAGTCGAAACTTGCAGGTTTGTTGTTTTACGTTTATTTTGTGAGCTCTAACAAATATAAAACAATGTTTGCATTATTTTCGTCGCTGTTGAATAGGCGGTTGGGAGATTAAGAATATTGCGAAGCTTCTCGAGTGGGCTTTTCCTCGGTTGTGCTCAACGCATGCTGAGTTTTTCATCGGCATCAACAGTCACCTGAACTGTGGAGACTTCGACTCTGCTCGCGATGCAGAGGAGTTCTATAGATTGCCGCAAGATTTTCAGTAAGAGCTGATCGTCTTAGAGTGCTTTCAGCACGACATCACTACTGACGAGGGAAAGAAGTCCTCGTGCTTAGGTCTTGTTGTTACCTCTCGGTACATGTTCCGCAACGTGCTCTACGCACAAAACGGTCAGAAGAGAGACGGCGTGATAGGAGTGACCGATGAAACGTATAAAATTCATTTCGGTAAACTCTTTATGCTGCTTCTGTTTGGTAACATTGTATCTGATCCTAGATGCTGTGTTTACTACAGGTGGATGGACTTTGGTTGATTTTGGAACTTAAATGACCCACTACACCCGCAACCAGTACAGCAAGACATTTATTCCTTGGGTTTACATGCTTGTCAGAACTGAACATCAAACGGCGTACAAAACGATGTTTGCATCGGTACGTAAGTATACGGGACTGTTCTTTGACATTGATTTGAACCTGTCGTTTGGTAGTTTGGACTGTACGTCTGGTATCGCTAATGCGTACCTTGACGTCTGGCCAAAGATCACCTTGTTGAATTGCTACCCCCATTTCAACAGAAAGAGTCGTGAAAACCGTGCACGTTTGGTAAAAAGCGAGTTCTACGAGACAAGCGTGGAGGTGGATATTTTGTATCTAGCTGAAGCTCGGTCGAAGAAATCGTTTGACGCGATGACCAAGCTCTTTTTACGTTACTGGCGCTCACAAGATGAGAGTGGGTACTCGAATTGGCTGGAGCAGACATACATGGGCAATTTGTGGGGCAACTGGTTCTGTACTGCAGCGATCCCGGGATTAACTCCATCTCAGAACGCGCTTGAATCTTGATCAAGGAAACATGCATTGATTCGTTTTGTGCCAGTACTTCAGTCGTTTTGAAAGACGCCCTTCCCAGAATTTTGAAGCACCAAGAGCAACAACCAGTCAAGTTTCTGCTCCTTCACTTCTGCGAAGGTATAATGCTATTGACATGTTGGTGGTGTTAACGGATTGTGTTGCTGCTGGTGTCTAGGCCCACTTATCGGGACTGAAGTAGAGCATGCCCAAAACTTCCTTCTCAACAAAAAGAATTACTACTCCGTTAAAGCTCCAAACACAAATGTTCTGACCGGTATTCTTTTTAACGCTGTAAACTTTATGGTGAGCTCAACCACCATCACGGAACCCCGATAGTTCGTCAGCGAGCGCGGCGGTACAGTATTGTTTTCATCACTTTCTGCTGCTGTGGAGCTGTCATTTACCTTGTAATCTAACATTATTTTGACAGGTACTTAAACTCGTTGATCGACAAGCTGCCACACGACGCAACTGTGTTCAACGCGCAACTCTATTACTTGTCCCTCCATCATGTACGACTGGCTCACCTGGAAAAGCTAAGCGGATTAGTCGCAACGCCAAAATTAACAGTTACCCAGGTACGCTCGGTTCTTTTGATGAAATTGCTGGTTTCTCGATGACAAGGTGTTGATTTTGTGTCAATATCGCAGCTATACGGGCTAAATACTCGTGCGATTGCAAAATATTTGCCCACAACGGCTGGCAATGCTCTCACACCATAGCGGCCATGGTGTTGCAGGGTGTCGGGACTGGGGGCAAGAGTGTTGGTCGTTGAGGTTGAAGTCGG